>OMNW01026255.1:9644-21571 GCA_900303245.1 Selene dorsalis
TTTGCAATCTGGACCTTATTTCTAGCATAAAATACGTTCATTTACTCACCCGAACAACTTTGGTGTAACTTGGAGTCCTTCAGAAGATATTTAGATCCACTCGCGATCTACGTATATCCATATAACGGGAGTTGTTGGGGCAACGATGCAGCGTCTAAATAAGACATTATCTGCTGTGAAACTCCTTCATTTCACCAATATGTTGTTATGAATCACCAGCACTATTCCCCCGTGTGTTCGGAGCGGCTCGGAGTTGTGTTGTTATTGTCATCCGGGGTTTTTTACAGGGCTTTATGACGACATGTCCCTTGCACTTTTTCAAAAGGTAGTTTTGGTCCCCTGCAGTTTTTACTGTCCAAAAACAATGGGACGTTGTCTTAAACGGAGACGGGTCAAGCACTAGTACCAAGCAGAAAACAGCCACTCAAGCTGAAGCTTGTTTCCCTTTAGACCACCCACAAGCTCATCGATTGGCTCTGCCGTTTCTTGCTAACGCGTGATTGGCCGTCAGTGTTTTGCTAGTTAGCCATGTCCGTGTTCATCTGCCACTGTAAGCTGTTAACATGTTGGGCGTTTGTTCTGCCTGGGTCACATCAGCTGGACAGATTTTTTTATATCAGAGGTTTCATTTACATTAGCATTTGAATCTGTGTCTGTGTACGTGTGTGCGTGTGTTTCTGTGTGTGGTAATAAGATGCAGCCAGGATGTCTAAAGAAAGAAAAGTGGACTTCTTTAGAAGTCAAAGTGTAAGTTACTCAAAGGAACATATTACACTCGTCCTCCAACACCTTCACTGGCTCCCAATAAAGCAACATATCCACTTGAAGATCCTCCTCATCACTTACAAAGCTCTCAATAATCTGCACCTTGGGGGACAGAATCTTTGCCATCGCTGCTCCGACCCTCTTGAACTCCCTCCCCTCATTCATCAGAAACTCAGACTCACTCCCCTCCTTCAAAAACAAACTCAACTCAAACTCTGGAGGCTCACAGGAGAGGTTAGAAGAATAAAGATACGTTAGTCATGAGATCGAGCATTGTGACAAATGTTAGGGTGATGATAATCTATATAACAATGGCTAATCCATGTGCCTTTGAAATCAGAGCATTTCAACGTTTCAAGTCTCCACTGGTGAAAAACACTGATACAGCATTTGTCCCTGCTGGGTTCAGAAATTGGAAAAAGGCTGTGGAGAAATTTACAGATCGTACAAAAAGCAAGCCTCTTAAACTTGCAGTTACTACACATTGTCAAAAAGCAAATCCAATTAATTCTCAGCTTTCTAGTGCATCGACAGCATCACAGCAAAAGGCAAGGTCATGCTTGATGAAGATCATCAGCTGTGTGCAGTTCCTGGGCAGACAAGGCCTGGCTCTCAGAGAGCAATGAATCAGAGGAAGGAAAACTTTCTCAGTTACTCAGGTTGAGATCAGATGATGACTCAGTTGCTGTCTGCTGTTTGAGTGGCTAAATTCACATCCTCATGATTACACATGCCCCAAAATCCAAAATGACATGTTGAGCATAATGGCAAACTCCATCGTCAGAGATACAGCCACTGAAATCAGATCACAACCACAGTTGCAATACACTATTGATGGAGCACAGGACATTACCGGGACCGAACAGGAATCAATCCGTCTTCGCTACGTTGCTCGTGAAGAATTTGTTGGTTTATATATGAAGTGTCACTCACAAAAGAGCAAAACCTAACAAATGTAGCCAAAGATGTGCTGCTTCGACTCAGTTTGTCTCTCGATGGGCTCCTGGGACTGACATATATAACCGAGCAGCAAATATGTCCTGGAAAATATGTTGGTGCACAGGCTTATCCTACACAAGCAGAACCACTGGCACTGTTTATACACTGTGGTCCTCACTGTGTTGATTTGATCATCTGTCGTCCGTGATGCGCTGCATGAATTGGGGGCATCTGTTTGGACTTTCAGGGAAGTTCAAGACCATCTTCTGCAACATTGCCACATCTGAACATGGATCGTTTACCACACTGAAGCCACTGTGTCCTATACACGTCGGACTGTGCGAGTCACAGCAGTCCATGTGGTCCTCAAACAGTACGAGGCAGTGTTACTCAGTTTGGAGGAGGTGGCTTCAACTGGTGGCTCTGAAACAGCTACGAAGGAAAATGGTCTCCTTGACAGATTCCAGAAAGGGAACGCAGTGCTGAGACTCCATCTTGCTTTGGAAGTTCTTGAGGAAATGGAATGCCTCAACAAATCCTTACAAAAGCCAGTCATCACAGTTGCAGGCATGAGTTCTTTGACTTGACCATGGCTAACTGTAGTGCAGTGTTCTGGAGACACATGGGATGTACCGTGGGGGTCCTACATCTTTCTTTTATTTTGAAAAATTAGTCTGCTTACTTTCCAGAAGCTGAAGGGACATATACATTGGAGGGAGGTAAGACCGGTCTTATTTGAAAGAGGAGAATGTCCTCATGTGTTTTGATGTATAATATGTACTATAAAGTTACAGGACCATTTTTCTAGCTCCCTTGTATTGTCGCAGTCGCTCATGCTGGAGTTGCAAGTAAATTATTCACAAAATGTTTTTAATTCTTGAAACCAGACAAAAACTTTGGTGGACTATTCAATCACATGTCTAGACACTCCAGGCCCCCTGCAGCAGAATCAGAACAGAAATCATTGTTTCGTCTTGTCTTCATAAAGTTATCAGCTTGAGAATAGAGGGAAGCTCATGACGTCGTCCATCACTTTCATATGTCCTTACATGACAATCAGCATGCTAAGACTTCAGTAAAGACAATTATTTCTTTTATGTGTTAAGGTTTAGGTTTTATTGCAACCATAACAGCTATCAAAATACTGACTGAACTCAGTTTCATCCAACGGCTATGAGTCACAAATTCATAAGTGTTTTTCACTATATATAGCACAAAATATACATGATGTGTGTAGTGTTTTGTACTTGATGCATAATTAACTTTTCTCTTATGTCTGTGAATGTGAATACACCAACAGATGCACACAGGGTGAACAGAAATGAAAGAGTAATAGGCTAATTATTCCATTTGCAGTCTTAAAGAACTGATGACCACGTATCAAAATGCCATAAAGCAGGACATTCGTACCTAATGATCTAGCCAGCAAAGCCTCCCCAGAGTTTGTGAGCTGTTTTAATCCTTTTTCACAGGCAAAACCAGTCACATGAGAATAACTATCATGCCTTCAGGTGATATAAATGTGACTCATTCTTGGCTTTTAAGGTTTGTAATCCAAAATCAATGTAATTTCATTCCATTCAAAGAGAAAAGTTCACACACATTCTCACTGGTTACCAGTAGGTGTCAGAACTGATTTGAAAAAGTCCTGGCTGTCGCTGTCAGGGTCCCCGAGCTGCCTGAGGATCTGAGGCTTGCAGAATCATTTTTATCATGTTGTAATTCACCTCTAAAAATAACAATAAAAAGTTGAACCTTGAGCGAGGAATTTAATTTGGTAGTGAAGGAACCTGGGTACAAACGGTCATTATTCAACCATGATATGAAAATATGAACGAATATTTTCTTTTTTGATTAATTGTTAAGGTATCAACAATTGTTCCTTGCAAATATGGTTCTTATTGACATAATGTCATTGGAAATTATGGGTCTTTGTCTAAACTGAATTAAGATGAATATCACTTTTCTTTGATTCATTTCATATTAACACAACCCTGGAAAATAAAGTGACGAATGTATGATTATGCCGTTTAAAATCAGTCATGTGCCGGTGCGAAACCGTTGAAGAATGAAAGCTGTGAAGAAAATCGAAGCCAGAAGAAACATAAAATGTCACAGATATGGTGAAAAGATTCATGTGACAGCTCTTTAAACTAAAGCTGCAATAATTTAACTGATATTATGCCAGAGCTCCATTACAAAAAGCGACGGCGGAGTATTTGGAACTGAGGGAGTGAGGAGATGAGAAGGAAGTGTAGGTACAGTAGATGCCGTGGATCCCTGCTGCTCTCGACTCAACCTTAGTCGTATTTACTGGTCTCTCCTCAGTCTCTGTGTGTCAAGCTCTTCATGTAAATGAGCTCTCTATACTCTATATATTGTCTCTCTCGTCTGCTTTCTGTCCCAGAACAAGGAGGGATTCCTCTGCAGGGACCAAAGCTGCTTCACTTGTCAGCAAACAGAAGGAATCATTGCTTTGTACTGGAGCCCTGTTATCTCTGGCTGCGTGATAAGGAACTCCACAGAGTTCCTCCTATCTGTAGGAAGAAGAAAGACGGCCCTGAGGTATGCTCAGATTATGACGAGAATTTATCTTTGCCATCGCTCCTTATTTACATTGTTCCTGCTCACACACAAACATTGAGAAATAAAAACATGGGCAGTGTCAGGTGGATGATGATGTTGACATGTCAGGTGGATATTTTGATTCATCTTCATATAATAAACATGTCAGAGACAATAAATGAATTATTCTGTCATATTTATTCTCTGAATTATTTTGATATGCCAAAAATATTTTACTGTGAAACACTATAGGTGAATAGGGTAAAATATTAAACAGATATCAACATGAAAACATCACAAGTTTGTTACTTACATGAAGACAATTATTTTTTGTGTTACAAGTTTTGTCAAATTGTATGTTTAAATATGCAAATGAGGTATTATCTAACAAAATATGTGCTAATTTGCATAATTTTCCAGAACAGAAATCTGAACACTGGATAAGCCACTTTCAAAATGCTTGTTTTATTTTGTTGACATATTAGAGCCAACAGTTTTTAGAGAGGGGATTTTGGATATTTCTCTTTATCATTTCATAAATGAGAAAAAAAAAACAAAAAACAATTTCTGCCATGTTTTTATTAACAAAATGTTTGGTGTGTTTCTGGCTCAGAGTCAGAGTCTAAGAAAAAAATAAGTTTGAGAAAAAGGCCCTTAAAGGAGACATATTCTGCCCCTTTTCCACAAATTAAAATAGTTCCCATGTGTCTTAAAGACATGTCTGTGACATGCTTCGGTCAAAATCCCCCAAGGATCAAACATCACAGCTCTTTTCATCTGCTCAAAACAGTCCTGTTCAGAACGGCTGGTTTCAGTGCCTGTCACTTTAAATGCAAATGAACCACTGCTAGCCCGGCCCCACCCCTTCTACCAGAACTGGTACTCAGAGGTAGGGGTGGTATTATGTAAATTCAAAAACTAATGACATCATTGTCAGACAACTGAGGGAACAGCTTGAAAAACGACATGGATTTCAATCTAAGGAGCAAATTACCAATCATTTGGTCAATTCTCACATTTTGGATATTTCCATGATCTGTCCACTTTAAAGGTTTATACTGTAAAATTCCAAATGAAACACAAAATACAAAATGATCACAATCAAATTTGTAAGTTATATATATAAAGTTATATATTATAACCTATAACTTTTGAGCTTATAACTAGTTTGTAACCCTCTCGCAGTCTGATCTTTTGTACAAACAGGGCAGCCTGGGATGGAATAGATATATTGGCTTGGTTCAGAGCCCACCCCTGCATAAATACAATAGTTTGATAAAATGCTAATTATTGAAATGATCAATATTGGTTTTGTCTGAGAAACGCTTCCACTTGTTTACACAGACTCCAATATCAATCTGCATCATCAAAGTCTGCAAAGCACTGTTATCACTTGTAATATAGAGTCAAAAAAAGCAACCAACAGAGCAGGCAGACATGTTACACATATATAAACAGGCCTCTACTCTCGATGGAGGTAACAGAAACCATCTTCAAATGTCAGCGAGCCTTTTTTCCCCCCACAGGCCAGCAGCACTATCTGGATTCCCATTATTATCCCTGCCTTTCCCATAATCCTAAGGGGCCTCAGCCTGACCACCTTTGGGGGGGGGGTTCTGTGTTAGAGCAATGTCAGACAGAAAGGAGTGACCTTCTGCTTGAGTATAACTCCAGCCCAACACCTAACAGACCAGGGAATATGGGATTTTTTTTTTTTTTCCGACCTCAAAGCTTTGACAGTTATGCATATGAGGCCTTTAGATACAGAACTGATGCAGGAAAAACAACTGTTGCGCATGTTCCTCTGAACCTTTAAAGCAGCAAAACTTAGCTTGACTCCTGATCTTTTATTTAATGTTATCAAGCATTCTGATCTGTGAGGTCCGAGGTCAGCCAAGAAACGAGCATACGAAGTGCAAGAAGAATGAGAGGAGGGAAGTGAAGGGAGGAAAACAGCACCAGCTAAATCATTTTCTCCAATTCTGCCTCTCATTCTGACATTTTTCTTGGAATATTAAGACATCTCTGTAATTTCCCTGAAATATTCAGCTCCCTCGGTGCAGTTATTGATGTATCACGAGGTCTGTTTTCATTGTAGCCTGGAGTAAAACACTGCACCCTTTCACTCATACTCCGGGTGGATTTATCACGAAGATACAGTGGGCTTTTTGAAAAGGCCGTAAATCATGGCAGAGCTCTCCCAATATCCCGCGTTCCATGCAGAGGAGGGGGAGAACTGCGCGTAATCATCGAGTTTGTGGATAAGTTGAGGGATGATGAAAATATTAAAGGCTTTCCTCTTGATATGCATGTAAAGTTCATTTAGTGCAGGCTTTGCCAAGGAGACCTTAACTTGACATATGAACTTCTCTTATGTGTAAGCAGCTTGGTGTTGGGCAGGTCTATTTGGGCTGTTATATAATAGGCCAGCAGTCACTCGGAAATAAGAACGGCATCGCTACACGGTGATATATCCTCCAGGAGGCTGTCATGACACAGTCTAATTACTGAGACACTCCAGCCATCATAGTTACTCATGTTAGGAGAGCATCCACCATATTAGTAGATATCTACTATACATGGGTCTCTTTTGCTCTTTTTTCCACTTCATCATGCAATTATTTGATTATTAATCTGTGTCATTCTCCTTGATTTTCAGTCATGTTTTGCTTACACACACACACACACACACACACACATCCACAGCTAAGTGAGTTGGGCGTCTCATCCTTGTCCCAGTTTACATGCAACAGGGAAAATAGAATAGTTGATGGAAACATGTCCCCGTCCTCAACACAAGGTGGCGATGTGCATCCTTTCAGCAGGTTAATATGGCCCCCTTTCGAGTTGACCCATTACAACCTCTAGCAAACAACTGGATAAATGAACCAGGCAGCAAAACTATAGTATTTCCCACAGCGAGAACATGGAGAAGGACGGCTTTGTTTATTTCGTACGTACTATACACGTTACTTATAGTACAGATGAGATGCATGCTATCCTTCGTGGTTATGGCCATTTCACAAGGCAAACGAGAACGCCGTATCCTTCTACGCTACACTTTGTGGCGTCACTACTGACCCGGACCTCTCCTTCATGTTGGATGCGACTGGATTTCTTGGACATTTTGATTCTGGGGTCAAATCCCAGGAGATGTGTGCATACACTGTATAATTTCAGTCCGATTAAAGCTTAAACATGCAGAAAAAAAAGTCGGTTTCCAATCGCATCTTATGGGCATTTTAGTCAGATCTTGAGAAGTCCAGTCTTAGTTGGACAAACCTGTTTACATGCACTTTAGTTGTAGAGTTATAGACTAAGGCCATAATTCAGTTTTTCTTTCAAATGTCATGTAAACATGTTGAGTGACACACAATCCAACTTAAACCACCACCTTCTGGTTTGTGGATCTTCATCAAGTGTAGAGGGCTAGGTGTATCCATGGGTCCATAGATAACAATGTGCAACAGACAAGGTCTGGACCTTGTGTTCATGAGTAAAATACAGTATAAGCTGTGTTTGGATATAAGGCCATTGTGAGACGCAGCGTGTGTTTCTGTGGAAACAGTTAACATGGTGCTCCACAGAAGAAAGGCGTCAGCGTCAGATGTCATGGCTGCTCTCCTGGTGGAGATGGAGGTTCCCTGAGTTAAGAATTCTTTCAATTTTAGAACGTGATTTTTTTTTTTTCAGTCAAAATGAAAAGAGGCTGTGTTGGTGTGTGCTGTGTGTATCAGTCATCACGGACACACACACAAACACACACAAAAGGGCCATTCAATTTATCTCACAAGTGTCAAGCTTGCACACATGAGGTGTGCTGTGTGCATACTTCATATCATCCATGTGATTTTTCATCAGAAGTGAGTCTATGCTTCATGCGGCCATCGATCGGCCAGACGCCTGCCTGCCTCAGCTTCCAGTGGGAGCCACTCATTTTGAAGATGGAAGTCGGGAGCTCGTCACCCTGACACGCCGTGGCTTCAGAGAGATCAGGCATCACCATAGAAGCCAATTTCAATGGCCACCCTCAAACGTCCCCTCTCATCAGCTGATGGATCTGACAGGTACACTCATACATGTTTTTTAATACTCCGTTCTGTTGCCAGTCAGAGCCAGAGGAAACGGTTTTCAGCTTGTCCAGAACTTCAGATTTAGCAAAACACTTTATAATGGCGCTCAAGGATGAACAGATTCTGATGAGCTGATGGAGTTAACAGTCCCTGGACTGTACTTTTATGCGAGGTGGACAGGCTACAAACCACAAGGTAGGGCATGTTGTCTGGTGAAGACACACAAAGGCAGCTGTAGAAATATTAGCAAGGTTTGTCTTCCACATAAAAAATAAAACAAAATAACATTAAAATAAAAATTTTAAAAGACAGGAAGAAATTACCCATAATTCCACTGCTATCTGCCAAACAGAAGATGGCTTTATGTACAGTGGCAAGAAACTGTATGTGAACCCTTTGGAATGACCAAGGTTTATGCGTTTTTGCATTGCATTCATCAACTCTTCCCAAACAATTCAATCTTAGTTTCATCAGTCTACAAAACATTTTCCCAGTAAAATTGTGGAGTGCCAAGGTGCTCTTTGGCAAACTTCAGGCGTGCAGTGATATGTTTTAGGGAGAGCAGTGGCTTCCTCCGTGTTATCCTGCCTTGGACATCATGCCTGTTCAGTGTGCTGCGTATGGTAAAATCATGAGCAAGGATGTTAACCAGTTCCAGCGATTTCTTCAAGTCTTTACCTGTTACTCTAGGGTTCTTTTTTACCTCGCTGCTCATCCTGTTACCTGCCTTTGATGTTAACTTGGCTGGGCTCCAACTTCTAGGGAGAGTTAGCCACAGTACTAAATGGTCTCCATTTGTAGACAACTTGTCTATCTGTGGACTGGTGAATATCTAAAGTCTTTGAGATGACTCTGTAACCCCTTCCAGCTTCATGCAGCTCAACAGTTCTTGACTGTAGGTCTTCAGAGATATCTTATCTGCGAGGCATGGTTCACAACAGCAGATGCTTATTGTGATTAGCAAACTCATACTGGCTCTACACCTTGTCCCGGTCTCGTTTCATTAATTGGACTCCAGGTTTGCTTACTCCTGACTCTAAGTAGCTTTTTGTGGAGTCATTAGCCTAAGGGTTCACTTACTTTTTCCACCAGCACTGGGACTTTTAAATGCATGTGTTCAGTAATGACATGAAATTTTATCATTGTTTGTGTGGTATTAGGTTAAGCACATTGTGGTTGTCTATTCTGTCCTCAGTGGGTGTGTCTGTACACAAATTGACAGATAGCGAACAAGCTCCAAGAGAAAGTCAGAAGCTGGAGTAAAGTTGAATGGGCTTTACTTTTGTGTTCATTCTCATGAAACAATCTTTGTAAAACTGAAATGATACAGAAATATATAGCATCGCTTACTGAATGGTAACTCAAATAACATAATATATTCACAAAGATGATGTAAATAGCTGTACATAACTTGTAAATAATGTAGATAATTGTAGTTCACTGTTAATTTAGTATTGCCAACAGTTACATGAAAATAAATCAAACATTTATATAACATATCAAAATGTACTACATCAATACCTGTGCAACAACAGAATTGACTAAAAATATGAACATAACTTACAAGCGATCCTTTTCCTAGGCACAACAGCGGGAGGAAATGATGAAGATAGCTGGAGCTACAAGCTGGCCGCATGGCATGGAGAAGCTAATGCTTTTCCTGATCAAGTCTCTACACTAGACCTGACAATGTCATGTGACCTAATCCACCTATCATACAAAGGCTGGACTTAAAATAATGAAATACCCTTAAACGCCATAGGGCGAGAAAAGGCAAAGACAGGCAAAACTCACACAGAACATGACATTGTCTATGCTTGTGACTTAGATATGGATTGGATCACATTTTATGACCAATTAACCATTAACCAGATTTATTGTATATTGTCAAATATGTGGCCAATAGGTGGAAATATTTCAGCTACTTCAATAGAAGGGGTGTAAATGTGGGAAACGCTGACTGAAACCTGACAAAGACACATTTATACACACCGGCCTACAGTCAAATCAGCAGACACATGTCATTTTTTTGAAATCTGCTTCAATTCATAAAACCATGTGGACAAATGTCACTGTTAAGTCACTGAAGCTCCATGTCAAAAAAAAACTGTTTTGACTTTTGATTAATTATTTATTTCTAGTTTCGGACCAAATTTCATCTGAAGGGCTGATGAAATCAATGCTGACAAGTTAAACATGAATGTGCCTTTTCAGATAGAGAGGGCCAGTATAAGCTGTTTGAACTGTTAACCCAGAGCTCTGTCATGTAGCAAACCCATCCATCCATCCTGTTGCGGGAGTGATGGAGTCAATCAGGGTTCACCCTGGGCAGGCCGCCAGTCTGTCATCCTGACACATAGAGACAAATATCCCCACATGCTCACAGTCACACTGAGAGGCACTGATCAGCCATGTCTTGATAAAAAAACAAACTCTTTAACAGTTACATTCATTTAATTTAATATGTTCTTGAAGCATACAAGGTAAAACTATGCCGGTGTCTGGAAATTTATTTTTCTATATTTGTAGGAAAAGGAAAAATCATGTATTATTTCTGTGACCATCTTACATGCACATCTCCTCCAACTCCTCTGTCCAACCACTCCTGTGTCCTGCTGCTGTTGCTCACCTCAACCTCAACAGTGGAGCGACCTGACCTCACCCATAATTAAAAAGTGGAGCAATAAAAAATGATTGTACAATGTAACAATCTCAATTTTAGAAAGCACCAAAGCCTCCCCCCCAACACACACACACACATACAAGATGGCATCCTGGGAGTTTGCCCATGAAGTCCGTATCTAAATCCACAGTTGGTGCAATGCAAATATGAACTGCTAGAAGCTAATACAGGCTGACTTTTCATGGTGCTGATTCACTCACTCAATGTCAGTGGCCGTCTGTGTGACGGGGAAATATGATTAATTTTCAAAAAAAAAAAAAACTCTTCACTCAGCAACATGATGAAAACCTTGTATGAGACCTACGTCCTGCATGATAGAAGTACGTCAGGTGTGGTTGATGGCTCTTTATAGAGACTCTGAGTAACCGTTATTTTTGTTAAACAATATTTTTGAGATTAACAAAAACATTATTTAACCCTTAGAAGCCATTTCTTGCTATTTTTTGCCCGCCTGGTCTCTCTGTCTATTAATGCATGTATAATCTTAACCCTTTCATGCACAGTCTAGTAATAAACATCTTTTTTTCAGGACAACCTGGGCTATCATAATATGTATGCTAAAATGATGTCACATGAATTGATTGATAGTTATATGAGTATAACAACAAAGGAAAAAACAAAACGGAAATTGAATGTCACAGAATTTAATTCAAAAAACACACTGATCATCAATGAACAAGCTTTTTCACTTTCAAATATGATTCTCTCAGGCTTTGGGTATCAGGAGAAAAGGATCCCAACAGTCTAACACACACACAACACAAATTATTCACCTGCCTAGTTTTTCTGCAGAGGATTCACTTTTTTCTCTATGACTATTCTCCACTATAAACCATAGTAAAGGCAATAAAAACATACATGCGCACTAAGCATGTGCCATACAGTGGGTAAAGCTTGTGTGC
>OMNW01026287.1:2083-32780 GCA_900303245.1 Selene dorsalis
GGGGGGGGGGGTCCCGGGGTTTTTTACAAGGCTTTTCACTGACCTACGACCTCAATGACGTCACTTCCGTGCCACTGCCGAAGTCATAGGTCAGTGAAAAGCCTTGTAAAAAAGCCTGGATGACAATAACAACACAACTCTGAGCCGCTCAGAGCTCGCGGGGGAATAGTGCTGGTGATTCATAACCAGATATTGGTGAAATGAAGGAGTTTCACAGCAGATAATGTCTTATTTACACATCGCATCCTTGCCCCAACAACTCCCATTATATGGATATATGTAGATCGCGAGTGGATCTAAATATCTTCCGAAGGACTCCAAGTTACACCAAAGTTGTTCGGGTGAGTAAATGAACGTATTTTACTCTAGAAATAAGGTCCAGGTTGCAAAAAACGAAATTTCTCCTTTAATGCTTTTTTAAATGTTTTAAAGTAGAGTTGTTGTTAATCTGACTCTTAGCACACACACTTTTAGCAGATCATCTGTTTAATAAAACCAAATAATGAGTTTTATTTGTTCATTAAACCTGATCTTGACATTTTCTAATCAAGCAGCTAAAACTCAAAGGTAATCGGGTTATTTCACAACTTGTTCTCCGCCATCCCATCTCACTGAAACTTAATTACTGACTTATGAATTCATTTTACAAGGTTATTATTTTACAGGTTTTAGATGCTGAAATATTCAGTAAGTCAGATTGTCACAACTGTAATAATTACTCTAGTTGCACACTTGACTTTTTAAAGCTTTCTGATTTAGAGCAAATCTGTGTGTATCATAATAACATGCTTGCAGCATAACAGAAACTGAGATGTGTGCATCTGCTGTGGTGTGTAGCAGGGCAGGAATACTGGTTCACAGTGCAAAGCAAAGTAGCATGACTTGTGGAACACAGGTCACTCATGCATAATGCACCATCTTCCTGCTCCTTGAAAACAGTGAACTGTCACTCCTGGTTACACCCAGCCCTAAACATACTACACTAAGTCCCACTCAGCCCCCGCCCCAGCCCATCTGCACATTAACATGTCTGCCTTCATCACAACACTGGGCCTCGGATCGGGACAGTGTAAGTGCAAGACAAGAGACCACAATGACATGACATGGACACAAAGGCAAAGCCAGAGCTGTAGAGGTGGAGGGTTTATGAAACACAGTTTGGGCCTTGGTGTCCATGTTAATATATCACATTAGCATTTTATCTTAAGAAATCAGAAAATGTAATATCACAGCAAATCTGTGCATATTTATGCCTTTAATTTGGGTGCTCCATTATTTCCTGAGTGGAAATGCTACATAGGCTCTTAATCATTTGAAGAGAAGAAACACTTCTCCATTTGAACTACCTATGTATTGTTTTTTACATTCTCACCTATAAAAATACTAGGGATATTCCAATTTTTGCCGATATCCAATATACCGATGCTGTCCAACACTTAATTTCCGATTCTGATAACAACTGATACCGATATGCAGGCTTTTTTTCCCCAGAAGTAATTAATAACACATCTCCTGGCGGGAATTAAAACATTACTCTATGCCTACTTTTACTGTGATGCCCCACTGGATGCATTCCACAAATTAACATTGTATATTTGTTTACACAGACACGCAGACGGCACAGACACACACACACACAAAGAGCTCAGACTGACAGCTCAAGCCATCGCCCACTGCAGACGTTGTGCATTGTACTGCAGCACACACTGATTGACTTGGGGGTGCATTGCAGTGAGCAATGGTGACAATCGGAGCAGAGACAGATTATGTAGAAATTGGGGAGTGATGCGCGAGCAGCCAGTCATCCAACAGACAGTCCCACATGTGCTTCTCTGGCTGGCTCATTGAAACAGTCTATCATATCACAGGATGCTACAATTGCAATAATTAAGTACCTAATTAAGTAGCAATGGTCTGCCACTACTTAATTTGATACTAAATCTAGACATTGTGTTATCTGGTTTTCATTATTGGCAGAAAAAACGATCACAATATAGACACACATTACATTTTTATGCTAATATCGGGCCGATATTATCGGACATCCCTAAAAAATACAGTCGTTATTTTTAAATTATATTATCTTATATTCCGTTTTTTAATAGGATATGACATTAGTTGAAAAAATTTCCATCCATCAAGTGCCTATACCACTTATCTGTGTGGAGTTGCGTCGCTGGAGCCAATCCCTGGTAACATTGGGTGGGGTACACTTTGGACAGGTGGCCAGTCTCCTATGCAGCACAAACGGACTGCACACTTGTGTTTATGACATATGACAAGTATGTAGGCCAAATATACCTATGTACATGACCACAACATATGCATACATACAGTCTGACAGCTAGATTCTTGATGAATTTGACATATAATTGCAGTCATCAAAACAGACGTTCTGGACCGATCCATGAGGGTTTACAATGTTTGGTGGCAAACTTTGGAGTTGATTATACCACAGTCCTGTTCTGCTGAAAATGTGAAAACGTTAGACACCTGTGTCTTATAAATCTGGAGGAAATAGTAGTTACTAATCTATTGCCTAGAACCAAATATGATACAATTATGTATAAGGTAATGCTTCCAGTTCTTATGAAGACTAAGACTTGAACTGGAATAAAAACTACGCTCAAGAAAATTTGCACCCTCAGTCATGCCAAATTATTTTAATACTGAGAATCGAAAATCGGAAATCAAAGATATGAATCAAGTGGCCAATGAATTTAATTCTTTCTTTGTAAACACTGGGTGAAATCTTGCCAACACATAATGAACAAGCAGAGGGTAAAGGAAAAAGGGGAAGCAAGGTATTACAGTCCATGTATCTAGGACAGGTGAGTGAAAATGCCATTATATCCATTTTATCTAAAAAAAAAAAAAAAAAAAGAGTAAGACATCAACAGATAGTGATGGGATAGACTTGTATAGTGAAAAAAACTATTGGTTGTGTAATTAAACCTTTAAGTTATATATTTAATCTTTCTTTTAGAACAGGTGTCTTTCCAGACAGGATGAAAACAGCAAAGGTTATTTCTCTATTTAAGTCGAGTGATAAACATGTCACTGCTCTCACAATTTTCTAAAGTGCTTGAAAAGTTGCTTGTACAGAAATTGGATAATTTTATTGAAACTACTTGCTGAGTGCGAGTCACTTGATTTTCAGACCAATCGCCCCACATCTTTGGCTTTAATGAAAATAATGGAAGAAATAACTACAGCAGTAGATAACAAAAAAATATACAGTTGGGGTTTTTATTGATTGAAAAAAAAAAAGGTTTGATATGATAAATTGTTAGATTTTAATTTCTAAATTATATAATTTTGGTGTGAGAGCAGTGGCATTGGACTGGTTAAGTAGTTATTTACACAACAGACAACTATATTTACAGTTCGAGGGTTAAAAATCTGAATGCATGAGGATTGAATGTGAGAGTCCCACAAGACTCAGTTTTGGGCCTAAACTTGATATTTTATATATTAATAATATTTGTGAAGTTTCCAAGATTCTACAGTTTGTTCGCTGATGACACTATTTTTTTTTTTTTTGTTCTGGTGACGATTTAGAGCGTATTGCTGAAGACATCAGTAATGAAATGGTTAAACTTAAAAGATTTTGAGTTTGATGAAAATAATTTTGTTAAATTTCATAAAGTTCATGCAAATCAAAAAAAAGGATGAAATTGTGCTGTCATTTGATGGACAGAATATTGAAAGAGTGCTTGAATTTAGGTTTTTGGGTGTTATCTTGGAAGACAAGCTGACATGAAAAAAAATCATATGTAAAAGCTAAGGTGGCAAAGAATATTTTTATTTTGAATAAGGTTAAGTTTGTTTAGGACACAAACACATTACAAATGCTATACTGTACACTTATTTGGCCATATTTTGAATTATCCTCTTTCTTATAGAATAAACCTGAAATATTATGTACATATGAAGTGTACCTGATGATTTTCATGTCTGTTTGTGACCTCTGGATTAGTGAAGGGAGAGTTTCTCTCCTTGGGGAAACATTCACAGCTGTACATGCCTGTCTGTTTGAGAGTAAACCCAACACAGCAACAGAGAGCAGCACCTTTACGATATATCACAACAGGAGTAATTATCACATTATAGATTTGGATGTTTGCTTATCATGGAAAGCATCTTTCTGTGTGTGTGTGTGTGTGTGTGTGTGTGTGTGTGTGTGTTGCTAGTGTGTAATTGTTTAAACAAAGCTATTAAACAGGACAAATAGAAAATATTAGAATAGTCTTTGAGATAAATAAACATTTCTTAATTGAATACTGTAATTAAGTTTTGGAAAGCATTTATCTGAGCTAATCACAACCACCAGGTACAAACAAATCAACCCAGAACAGAGATAACAGATGCTGTAATCACACAAAATCATTTCTATGTAGATCTACTCCCAGTACAATCACCAGCCGGCCAGCTTTGTCCTGTTGTCTTGTTTTGTAATGTCCATCACTATCTAAATGAAATACTGGCATGGACCATTTTGCTGCCGTAGATGTGGATTATAAAGTGGTGTCCATCCCCTGTGGAACACTTTTGGCTGATCACCCTGGAGTAGTAAATGTTTCATACACATGTATCAATATTAACTCCACTAATTGCACCAGCGCATACTGATGGGATGATATTGTACATTTTCTTTAATACCCGCAGTAGCCCAGTGTTCCATCAATTCCAAACAATGGGATGCACGTAGTGTATCCAATCATGGATTTAAAAATAGACAATAAATGTCCAAGGCAAGTCCATAAATAAGTGCCATCATGTGCGATGTTAAGTTAACATTTAAAAGTGGATAGTATGTATTAAACCCAATTTTGTAATATTTACAAGGAACCAACAAATGTGTCCAAGGTATCAAAGTGCTCTTCATTACAATGTATCTTTGTATGGGTTTCTGTATTTTGGTAGCTGATATTGCTCTAATTCAGTTGAACCACAGGCCATCGATAACCAAACCTGCAAGCTGCATCTTAATGTGTAAATGTGACGCAGACAGCATGCTGTGACACACTCAACCTGCCCCACCCTCATGTCAATTTAATACCTACATCCTACAAAAATATCCCTATATGTCACTTATATGATTATTATCACATACATCCACTGATATATACATTTACAAGCTTAGTAAAACAACATACAAAAATATGAACATATAAAGCCTTTGAAAATGTTATCCTCTCATAATGTCTTCAAAAAAAGTCCAATCAATTTAGCCCAAACTCACTTGCAGACTGTAGGTGTGTGTTATTGAAAAGAGGACCCATCACTCACTTTAGACTTTGGGCCCTGTAGAAGGTCAAACAGGCCCTGGTGTTAGTGTGTACAGTCTTTACCTGGAAAGTAACTGGTGAATGTAGCTGTTGAATAAATGCAGACATTTGAATGTAATCTCAACTCTGGTGAAGGAGAAGCTCAGATTAGTGTTTTAGTGAATATACTCTGAAGAATGCCTCCTCTGCATATGTAGCTATTGTATCCACTAATACCTGTTAAGTACAGTATTAAACAGTAGCCTCTATGCAGTATAGACATTATGTTGGACCTATTTCTACTGTGCTCTGTGATTTGTTTTCCCTTTGTCTCTCTGGAAGAGAAGCTCCTGCAGAACTTGGCTGATGCCCGTTTTTCTGCTGTACGCCATTTCTTACCCAACAGTTACTCACTGGAGAAAGGTAACCTCCATAAGTTTACCCCCCACCCCAACGAAGTGTCAGAATGATTCCCACTGTGAGGAGGCAGAGTCGACTCCACACAGTCCTCGTCTGTTCACATTTTATTTGGAACATCTGTCAGGGTGGCATAGATTTTGGTTGTTGCACATAATCCCCCTCCTCCTGGTCTGTGCGTTTTGGAAGCAGGAATGACATTCTGTCATTGGTTGGTGAAGTCCTCATCCTGTCTGCCAGGCTGTCACTGTGAGCAGTCAAGCGCTTATTCATGAAATGAAATTACTCTCTGACAATGGCACTGCTTTGCTTTTGAAGCAGCCTGTCTTTTCTGAACTGCAAATCCCCTGGCTAGCACCTCTTCCTCAGCTGCCCCTCCCCGCTCTTTGCCCCCACTAACTGCAGAAGGGAGATTGCAGAGAGCAAACCTTTCTTACCTCCACACAAAGAAATAGGATTTGTCATAAACATTTTCACACTCTTACAAAAAAACCCTGAAGGGATAAAGCAAACACTGATTTGATGATAGCCCCCCCTCCCCTCCCAATTGCATTCATTGGTAGAGCTAGGTGACTTTAAGTTCTACTCCAGCCTGATTTGCATCGCAAAAGAGAAGTCAAAAGTGATTTCCAGCAGAGGGCTGTTGGAGACTGGACTCTATGATTGGCTGACAGTCCTGCTAACAGGCAGCTGCGTGGAAGTATGCCTCATGAATAGCTGCAGCAGGTTTTTGGAAAGATTTATTTTAAGGAAGAGGAAGGAAGGTATTTGAGAGTCAATCGTCATAATAAGGAAAAATTTTACAAAAACATGACAGCAGGGATACTCAGCTTCCTCAGGTCCTTCTTACCCATGTCCTTTTTTTGTCTTTTTCATCCCATTGGTATCAGATTCTTTCAGTCATGTCTTACAAGAACCACAGCAAAAATCTAACAACCATCCGCTTTTGCTCATAGAGTGAATTACTTACTCATTATTTGAGTCCTTTTAGATGGTTAAAGCTCCAAACAGACCTCATATCCGAACACGCTGTCACACCATCAGGAGGAATTCATTGTCTGATAAGGTCTTGAGGACGAACATGCGATGAGTTTAAGTGTTCGATACTGTGAGAAGTTCTTCAGTTCTCAAGCCGTTTTTCCAGTTTTTCAAAAGTCTTGGATCTGCTGCCTACTTTTAGATTACTGGAATCATCTCAGACTTTGATGGTTATCTGTCATCATATTGTCTGACTCTTTACAGATAAAATGCTTTTTTTTTCAGTTAACTAACATAATGAGAGATGATAAACATTTTTTTTATTGATACCATATGGGCTGCAACTAACAAAACTAATAGAGTATATTACTGATTTGAAAATGTATCATAAAAAATATATGTTCAATAGTATATTATAGTACTGAGACACAGGTTGTTTGCAGTCTCATCTAAAGTGAGAAATAATAATGATCTATAACAGTGTCCATCATCAACAGTCCAGAGTGTGCTGGGATTGTACGTATAGACACTGATAATGGAAGGACAGGTTTTCCCTTCCTGTTTGTAACTGCATTTGCTCATTTGTGTGATTGACTTTATGCAGTGCTTCACAGCAGTGACTTGATGTGACGCACACGATGCCTTTAATGTTTTTATTCGAAGTGTATTAGATACTGATATTTCATTGCATTTTTTTCACATCATAGTTTTCATTTTACAGTACAAAGCTGTAAAACATTTAGTTCAGGAGTTTGTGTCTGTAAAAGAAGTAATATCCTCAGAGGTCTTTTTTTTATTCTTTAGGGTCCATTTCTTTTCACCTCCTAACAACACGGAGACCCTTTGTCTTTGCCAGTATTCTCAAGTCTCTGGTTCTTAGTAAAGTAAATAAATAAAATGTGATCTTCTTGCTCTAGCAGGTATTCTGTGTGATCCTTCCCCCAATATACCTGAACCCATCGCCCTGCATGTCTTCTGGAAACATTACTGAGATTTAACCTCGTGTTGAGAGACTGAAAATATTTTAGAGCAACACATGTTAGGATGAGTTAAAGATTTTGTATAGGTCTTACAATCCAACATATTGAGGGTGACACTCATAAAACAGCTCTGCAGGTTCTCCACAGGGAGCTGAGTGAAGAAGCTGCTGCAGCCACGCAGGTAAACAGAGCACCCTCACACTACAAGAAGTAGATGACGAGCCACTTGACTCCAGTCATTTTAAACTTCTGCCCTGCACTCATGGGTGGTTGATCTGACCAAATGCACCTGTGGCTCTGTTTTAACAAAACAAAGTGTATCGTCTGAAGCGTGTGGTGCAGGTGCATTAAGGTCACGTCCATGTCTTTCCATGTCCATCACAGCCCAGTCTCACATAGTCGCTCTTAAATATATTGTGAAATCGGGCGATGTGCAATAACATCAGCACTGAGTACTTTAACTAGCACTAGTAGCATTTTAGCACCTTGCACTTTAACATTTCACAAATTCATTGACATTGTGTATGATGTCTGGTCTGTCAGTAATTTTATCAATATTGCCTTGTTTTTTTTTGTTTTTGTTTTTTTTTAATCCCCTTCAGTATTTCTGCCAAACTGCCAATGGGACTAGATATGTAAATTTGCCTTTGACGTCAATCTCAAGCATATTTACATGAAAATGTTTTTTTTTTTTTTTGTTTAAATAAATAGATAAATATCAAATCTCTCTAGCACTTGCACCTTGGAATATTGTTGTCATAATGCCATAGTGCTTCATTAGGAATTAGAATATGGATATTGTGACTGACCAGTGTCTGAGGGTGGAAAGAAATGTTGAATGAATCATTGTGCTGCTCACAGTTACACAATGAAGAAACAGCACAAATCATGTGATGTGACCCTCAAAATAACCCTTGAAAAACCAGTCAGTATTTTGCTGGTCAGACAATATTTCAGTACGTACCAGCAGGTTGCCTGACCACACCTCATTTTAAGACCAGTACACAGGTGCACAGATAAGCACATGTGCATTTGCTTTTGAACAATGTGAACGCTGGACAGGAAAATGATGACTACATCTGTCGGTAATGAGCTTTTGTGCAGCTTTGCATGTAAGATCCCCTAATGTCTCAGACTGTAGTCCAGTGTATAACATTACTAAAACAAGCACCTCTGTTGCTGTTACGTTACTTGTTAAGTTGCTCCTTAATAAATGTTTATAAATGCTTCTAATTGGATAAGAATCTGTTTTGGAGCAATAACGAATGTGCCATAAGTTTAATCCATCTGGCATCATTAGGTGAACACTTGTGTTAAAACATGCAGGACAACAAAGCTGGTCTGCTCAGACATTTATTACTGCAGCATAGTCACTCTAACATTGTGTGGGTTCAGCACCAATCAGAAGACATCAGTGAGGATCTGCTGGAGTGAAGCTCCCCGCTGTATCGTTAGCATCTGCTCTCTGATGAGGGGAATGTTGCTGTGGTGAACAGGTAGTTTAACTGGCACCGCCTCCATTGAATGCTTCCCTCTTTACTGAGTCCCAGTGGCTGTGTAAAAGCTTTGACTCATGTGTCTGTGTAGCCTATTGCTTTGAAAAATGATCAAAGTGCTGCAAGCTAGTGAGGGCCATGAAACAGACAGCGAGCCAAACATCAATTTGTATGAATCAAGCAGCCAATTCTCTTGGGGTCAGGAAAGTTGTCCTCTTTGTGCTTCAAAGGGAGAACTAATGAAGCCAGAAGTCACTGCTTTGTGAGAGAGAGTTGGTGTGAGGTCAATTATTGTGACCTAAAGCCCACAGTAAACCAATTAGACATTAGTGCCAGGCTGTCAGACTCCTAATGAGGGCTGCATTCAACCACACACAAGGAACGAGCTCAAATATTAAGTTCAACCTAAGGGACACTGCTGGTGTTGTGCCTATGCACACAAAACTCCTGTGTAACCAACAGACTAGTCTCATATTCTCTTATTACTGTGGACCCCTTGCACAGAGATTCCTGCATTATCACCAGGTGACTGAATCCTGCCCACTGATTGGCTTCTGAGGCACACATTTGGCGAATGAGGACTTTCATGCTCCCTCCTTTACAGTCTATGCACCTTCGGTTTGTTTTCTTTTCAAGATAGTATGAATACTCGATGATGGAAAATTGCACATCATCAAAACAACATTTATGATACTATCGTAAGTGGTATATATTCTGCAGTAGAAGCAAGTTTTTATAGTCTCTGGCTCTGATCAGGGATGAAAGAATAAGCACAACACACAAATACTTTTTCAGGAGCTCCAACCTGGGGATGACATTGTAATAGATGTGTTTTACCACAGTAGCTCACTCTTCCTCACCTGAGCACATGTTCTCTTTAAGTGCATGTGATGGCGTCGCACCTTTGTTAACAAAACAAAACAATACATATCTGCTAATCTTCTGAGTTTTGGCCAAGGTTGTGGTGTGAATGTGATGGAGCTTTGTTTTGAGTGTCAAAATGATGGTCGAGGGCCCGACAATGTTCTTCTATGAGCTAGCTATGTTACATTCGCGGTCATCTCCGCTGGGTGGATTGGGCTTGGCACTCTGGTCCCTTGTACTTTACCTGGTCGTCACTTACATGAAATATTATCATGTTTCAGTCAGACAACTCTGAAATGAGAACAAACAATGTTGCAGGCTTTGCATCACATGTTGGCTTGTTTGTGTAATGTATGGAGTATTGAAAAGGTTGGAATGTAAAATGTTACAGAAGCAGGACTCACACACGTCTGCTCCATTTTAACCAAACCAGAAGTCCCTACACCTGCTAATCTTGATGGATAAAAGGTTGTGATGAATCAATGGATACAGGACACTGTGCTATCTATTCTCATAGTCATTAATGGAACCTACGAAATATAACTCGTGGCATCCAGTCAAAGCAATGACAACTGGAGGTTCTCTTTTATTAGTTCTCTTGGACATTGACCTTTCAGTATTGGATGAAATGTTGTTTATGATAGCAAAGTGGATATTCATGGTCCATAGTCTTTGGTCATGGTCCTTGTGATTACAGTGTTGGTCAGTCCACCACTTTGATCCATATCTTCTAGTGGACTGCAATTATATTTCATACAGAGGAACAGGATCACGATAATATTTTATCTGATCTGATCTGATCTTGCCACTTCCTTCCTTGTTTTGTCATCTGGTGCCAATGAGGATTTAAAAGAAAAAAGCCCTGAAAGCAGAAGTACTTTTCTATCTTGACAAGTAAAAACAACATTTAATGCAAATTAATATTCAGACATAAAAATGCCTTAAAGGTATTGATTACTTGCAGAATATTAGTTTTCAGGGGCAATACATATTAAATCTCCTGCTGATGGTAAACACCTCACAATTCCAGTTCACAAATAAGAGGTTTCAGGCTTTCCGGGCTGCAGAGAGCGTTTCTAATTTATTAAAAGAAGAGCAAAACAAGAGGTTCTTTATTTAGGCAGACAGGCCTGGCTGTTAATGATCAGTTGAGTACTCAACTGACAAAGATATACTGCACATGGCTCCTCTTCTGTCACTCAGCCAAGTGCAGAGATGCAAACAACTCACCTTTCGGCGAAATTTACTGTTTTAATTTGAAATTTGGTCACCTATGAGCTTCGTATGGATCTGATGAGAAATGTTTTTGGCAATGGAGGGTCAACAGGCTGTCAATCATGTGAAACTGAACCAACCTCATTAGTGGTTTGCTCTGCTTGTACTGATAATACCTATTACTTTCAATGTAGACGCACGTGATTTGCACTCACAACCCAAAGCGATGTTGTAGTAGTACGCATTTAGTTTTTCGTGTACGTCCGCGGTGCACAGCTCCACGGACGTGCACGGTTCCTAGCAGTGTTATGTCAGACTGATTCCCCCTCTGGCTGTGTCTCTCCTACTGTTTCCCAAGGAGCTCTGCCCCGTTTAAAAGGAGAAGGAATGATACAAGTGAGCTGTGTAAAGCTCAAGCATGTGACTCCCCCCCTCCCCACTCACATTTTTTGGTCCTTACTTGTTTGCATCACTGCAGAATATATAACCACACAGCACATCGTTGTGGCTAGACAAAAAGCGCTCACCTTTCAGCCACAAGCTCTCTCACACACATAAACACACACTGCTTTGCTGCGCTCCAGTACCACCCTGCAGAGAGCAGCATCACATCCTGCTGACGACCTGTTCTCACTGACGGTCCCTATGCACCTGTACACTGAAATACACCACATAAGCTGTGAGAGCACCCTGGATGCTCACGGCAGGCTACTACCCAGGCTAATTACAAGGCAGCCAGCTATAAGTCAGCAGCGGCTGAGAATAGTCTGTCACACCTACCCCTGAGCAAACACTGCCATTAGTTTTAACAAAGATGTCACCTCTGTCAGCCAGGGAAGATGATAGAAAAGAGTCTGAGGAGAGGGAGCAGAGAAACACTGCCGATGTTTGCACAAAATAGGTTTGGGGAACAGGCCCAGGAATGGCACAATGTACATGTATTACAATTCAGGTAACGTTATAAACAACAGCTTAGTTTAGCATATTAGCACACCAACATTTGATGATTAGTAAATTAACTTGGCTGGAGGTTGGTCATGGACCAAACCTACAGACAAACCTATAACATGATGGATGATCAGATAGTCCCATACACATAAGTAAGACAGAGACAGCTTCCATACTGTCATCTGTAACTGAGAATGAATAATACTGACATGAGGACCAAACAAAACAAGTCTTTTTGAAGTATCATCAAAAGATTTACTTAAAAAGACTAAACCTTTTCTTTCTCTCCAGGCTCTCCTGTTGTTTTCTGTCTTTTCTTCACTCTTACCCGTCCACTTAATTCTTCACCCTCCCAGCGCCACTTATTCTCCTGTAATTTTTCATTGTCATTCTCATAGTACACCACTTGACAAAATACTGGTTAATTACATTTGATTGCGTTTTTGTGTTTTTTTTTCCAATAGCAAATAGTCAGACTGTAATCATTTGTTTTTCTTCTCCATTCCCCTCCATTTTCTTCCCATCCACTACTTCCAATCTCTAACTTCTCTCTAACACAATGATGAAAAAAAAGAATATCTGTCCATCTGTACATGATCACGTATATCCCAGCACATTATACCTACAAATCAGCTACTTATCAGTTGGTTTGAGTCTAGCCCCCTCACCCCACCCCTGATTCTGATCTGCAGCATGCCATCCAGTCCTCAACTCGTGACTGACTGTTTACACCACACAGCTCCTTCCAGACCTCACTTCCACCATTTGACCTCCTCTGCCCAGCATCACCAATTGCTAACTACTCCCTCTTGAATGTTTCCATATACAGGCCATTGTTCAGCACAGAAGCTCTCATCCACACCACTCTTCCAAATCTGATCACATCAAAAACTCTGAATGCAAATCCAGCTTGCATCCTCTTCTCCTCCTCCCTCGGCTCTGCTACCAATCAACTGTGGTCGTCTGAATGAGTAATGAGTCCTTTTTCATCAGTAAATTTATTGCTTCTAATGCTTTTGACTTTTTTATGATAACTGAGACTTGGCTTTCTCAAGGGGACACTATTCACTAGTTTGAGGTAGGTCCTCAAATTTTGCTTATTTTCATACTCCCAGGGCTCTGGCAGAGGAGATGGTCGGGCTGTTTATAAATCTGGCTTTAGGTGTCATCCCATTACATTTGGTAAATTTGATTCCTTTTAGGTTTTAAGCCTTTTAATCACTGGTGCTGTCCCTTTACTGTGCAATCAATTTTAATTATGTAGCACCAATTCATAACAAAGTTATCTCAAGGCACTTTACAAAAATGGCCTCACCACGTCATTCCTAGATCTTTTAGATTCTTTTAAGCTTTTGCAATCCATCAGTGATTCCACACTTCAGACCTTGTGCTCTCTTCCGTCTTGTCTCCTGAATGCCCTGACTTGCTAGATGTTCGTACATCAGATCATTAACCTATTAAAATCCCCACCCCATCCAGATGTTGTCCTCTGTTACATACATTTAATAACCATTTCTTATCCATTCTCAACCAAATAGCCTCTTTTAAAACAACAAAACGAATATCAAGCAACTCCCCCCGGTTGACTGATCAAAAAACAATGAAGAAAACTGGAATGGGAAAGAAACAAATCCGCAAAAATCTTTCAAACCCTCATGCAATCTTATCAACATGCTGTCAGGGATGTACGAATACTCTGTTACTCCTCATTCATCTCTACCATTAACCACAATTTCAGTTGCTTTATTAACTGCTTTTCATAAACTGCTCAATAACAATTGGATGTTCCCTCTAAAGCCCCAGAAGCCTGCAAGCAACTCTTAACTCTTGCCTATCAAATCCTGGATGTATCAAATTTCTCTCAAACTCAACAATGACAACACTCAAGTAATTCTGCTTGCTCCCACATTCTATTTGCTCTCTCAGTACAAACCTTGATGACCTCTCCAATTATGTACACAGGAGGCTTCAAATGATTTAAAAAGTTGGTGTCTTCATCTTCCTTTGCACCTGTCGAGGATGTTCTTTCTTTGTCCTTTATGCCAAATATTCTTCCCAATCCAACACCAGGAAGTGGCAGACCAAGAGTAAATTAAGGACATAGGTGGCTCTGAGAGCACAATGCACTGCAACTTAAAAAATAAATAACAAAACACAAATTCAGAAAATGCCTCATTTTCAATTTGGCAACTTGTGTACTGCAAATACAAACAACAGAAGCAACTGCAGAAATGTGCTGTTTCCAGGTGACAGTCAATAGACAAACTCAGCTGGGGTTCACTTACTACTGTACTGCAACATATACTATTGAACAACAGCACTACAGAAAAGATCCTCCTCTACACTAAAGCAACACATAGACTACAGTTAGTTTGTGCTGACGGCTGATCGGGAGGAGACAGGTAACAGATTAATGACGTCTGGTATCACTGAATGTTGAAAATGCTTTAATAATCTTGGTGTCATTTATAATGAGAATTTTTCTCCCTCCAGCAGATACGTGATGCAGCCGTCACAGGCCTTTCTGGGATCCTGACAGCCAATCCTGACACATGTGTACAATCATCTGACCAAAAGGCTAAAGCTGCTGCACACACATACTCACACTGAATCATCCGTGGATATAATCATTCCCAAGAGACAGTCAGCCATCCTCTGCAGGGGTCTCTCACTGCTGGCTCCCTGGTTTGAGACATGCAGGCATGAGGAAAAGTGGACATCCCTGTGCTCACCACTCAGTCAGTGCTGGATGAATCAGTTCTTAATTAAAGTTGTACTAATTAAGAGTGCACTCCAAAGGAGCAAGGCTTTGATAGCATTAAAGGAATCACAGCAGAGCTCACAGAGCTCTATTGTACAACAGCTGAATGCTGATAGCATCTCACACTATCCACAGAGGAGATTTTTCTATCTAATCCAATTCTGGTAAATTGGCTACATAGCAACAGTTGCACGTTAAGCTTGGGCAGTGCTGTTCAATGTGTAGATATGTTCCCATCCACATATGTGCCCAGCCATGGAAAAACCAGGAACAAGTCTCCTTGCTTCATAACCGGAGGCATCTGTCTTGTTGAAGAAGTACTGCCAAAGCCAAAGATTTGAACTGTAACAGCCACGATTTAGCTCTTCTGCAAAGCATTTTTCCTGGTCCATCTTCATTCAATGATGGATGTAGGATGTTTCATTAGTTTAATATAACTGTATTCATCATGATAAAGAAAGTGTTTGAAAGTTCACAGAGACAAAAACTGCAGTAAATGAATGTTACTGACATGAACATTACTGGTACACTGAAATGTTGGAAGACATGAAATACACACGCAATCTGGATTATGTTATGCAAATATTATACATGATAGAAAGCAGACAAAAGACAAAAACAAGTATGGAAGAGAAAAAAAAACAAACATTCCATCTATTGATGAGGCAGGCTGTAGCCACCTAAGTGAGCACCCAATCAACAAAGGAAAATAAAGTATTTCCTGCAACACAAAGACAGCAAGGCATCAACCATAACAACACCAAGGGTAATGTTCAAACGTTACGCGCATATGTGCCTAACAACATTGTGCCGCACTCACACTGACACTCAGAATCGGCCTCACAAGGACACTGACAATCACACTGACACTGACACCTTTTTATATACAGTCTATGACACGGACACGGACACTGACACTTGTTACAGCAGTTCATGGGAAGACAGTCCCATCAGCTGCGAGTATATTTACCCAGCAACGGTTGCTATGTAAACACGTCTTCATTTGCCAACAGCCGCTAGCCCTCTCAGTTTTTCCCATACACTCCCATACTCATTCATACACGTACACTCACACACTCACACATACATCGTGTTTCTCCAGCTGTCATTCCCATGCAAGCTTGTTGCTCTCCTCCTTTTCTCACCTGCAACACAAGGGCAGCGGTGCATCAAACATAACAACACCAACTGTTACTTGATCACTTGACTACCATAGCTGCCATTCAACCACAATAGAAACAGTATTTTTTTTCTATCGTAAAATGTGACATGAACAAAATTAAACCAAAAAACCATCAATAAGTGACTTTTTTTTGGATTGAAATGAACTCTTGATTCTCCATTTAAAATATCTTAAGGGGGTGCAATTAATCTAGTGACTTTGTAAATGGAGTTTGCATGTTCTCCCCGTGCATGCGTGGGTTCTCTCCGAGTACTCCGGTTTCCTCCTACAGACCAAAGACATGCAGGTTAGGTTAATTGGTGACTCTAAATTGCTCATAGGTGTGAATGGGAGTGTGAATGGTTGTCTGTCTGTATATGTTAGCCCTGGGATAGACTGGCGACCTATCCAGGGTGTACCCCACCTCTTGCCCTAAGTCAGCTGAAATAGGCTCCAGCTCAGTGAGGATAACAGTACAGAAGATGACTTTGTAAATGGAGCCTGGTTGAGCATCACCTTACCCTGGAGCATGGCAGTGCCTGGCCTTCATGGTTTAAATAGTTAGTCAAAACTAAACTAAAACAGTTAACCAAATTTCAGTGTCCCCCTTATATTTTTTTCTATTCACATTCCTTTTTTGTCCAGTTTTTTTAAGAGGAGAGTGACACCATGATCGGTTTTGGCACTATTCAATTTCAGAATTGTATTCAGTCACCAGAACTTACTCAAAGTCATCATGATGAAACGGCATGGCAATAAAGCAACCCTAAAACTTTTCCTATTTGCAAAATAAAGTAACTCTGCAATAATTTATTCACATTTCAACACACCAAAGTCTGGAGACCAAAACACTTTCCTGCACCAGGCCACTTTGCACATGTCACACTGTCAGGAAGAAAAATAGTCAGACCTAAAATGGAGAATATAAAATAAACGTGTCTTTGAACGAGCAAGTTTTCTCAGCCATTTCACGACTCGGAAAGTTTTTGAGTGAAATTTCTTGTGCAATTATCGCCCAGGTTTAATCAAAGAGACTTGCATAATGTATGTTCATTTCTAGGAGCAAACAAAACAATGGAGAACAAAGACAAACAGCCAGACTAAACAAAGTAGGACATTCATTATTTTTGTGTGATTCAATTACAAAAGGGGACATCTGTGCAACTGCTGACTAACAAATTACCTCCCATAGCATAATAAATACCAGACATAAATCATTTGTCATTATTTGTTATGGCACAAACCAGTAGCAGATATGCTCCGATTTCTGTTTCCTCCATGTTATAATTCCCAGTTTGTGTAGATGCTGTCATGGAGAGTCTGTCTGTCTAATTCAGTGCTATGTTTTCCTCCTGAAGCTGTCACACGTCTGACAGGCCACAGGAAACACTTATGGACATAGTTTACAACTCATCTGATAATCACTGTCACTGACACTGTTGAGCAAAGTGTTTAAATTTTCCCACTCTGGTCTGTGATCCAACCACCAATGACAGCGAGTTTTACTCCATCATGGGCAGAGTCATACAGCTCTTCAGAGAATGTGAGTGGGATGATGCTACATTCAAGTCAGTTCAGAAATACGAGACAAACCCCATCCCATATTAATTCAAAGTGGGATGTGCTATTTAATACTCAAATATGAGATCATTCCATATTGTAAGGGACATGTGGTAACCCTGACCCTGACAATCACCATCCCGATGTGTCACCACATACTTAACCTAATCACGTTACTACAAGCTAACATCTCTCAGTTCTGATGGCTTCTTCTGTATGTCCGACTGAATGCAAACGTTGGCAAGGCAAGGAAGGGCAGTTTTATTTGTATAGCCCATTTTTACAAACAGTTTGTCTCAAAGGGCTTTGTTGCAGCTGAAAACGTGATACGTTTTCAAATGTTGAATCAAGGTGGATAATGAGGGACACTTAAATTTGAAACTGTGCCTGTTAACTGTTGGACATTCATGCTGACAATTATATAGAGAAGTTGGCTTATTCCAGCTGCCTGCCGATGGTGAGTGACTGTTGGAATAGATACATACATGTTAACACTCACTTTTATTATCACAAGTTTGTTTCAGCGGAAGAGCATAAGCACCTTAGCCAAGTTCCTGTCATATAGGGACAAACAAGAACTGGTTCAAGGTTGACATGAACCATAACTGCTAGTTTGCATGAGAAACAGGAAAACCCCCCTGCCAAAAGGTCTGTGAGAGATGACGAACCTAAAAATAAAAAGAGAGGAGACGAGAGCTGCTCTTCAGAGTTGGTTGGAGTTTGTAACTGATTGCAGCTCCTCGCTCTCCTTGCAAGTAAAAAGACTTGCGCCTTGTCTGACTCCTTCTTTGTGTATCTTTATTTGTCTTAGGTTGTTTGAACCTGACAGTGACCTAATTATTTTACTCAGCAAAACATATTTTTACACGCATTTTACAATCGACAACCGCTGCGACGATCCATCTGTTGATCTCACGCTCCATCCTTCCCTCACTCGTGAACAAGACCCTGAGATACTTAAACTCCTCCACCTGATGCAAGAAATCTCCTCCGACCTGGAGGGGGCAAGCCACCTTTTTCTGGTTTAGAGCCATGGCCTCGGACTTGGAGGTGCTAATTCTCATCCCAGCTGCTTCACACTCTGCCCCAGTACATGCTGAAGGTCCAGGATCAAAGGAGCCAACAAGACAACTTCATCCCAAAAAACAGATGAAATTCTATGGCTCCCAAACCGAACCATAAAAATAATGAACAGAACCAGTGACAAAGGGCGGCCCTGCCGGAGTCCAACACGCACTGGGAACAGGTCCAACTTACTGCCGGCAATTCAACCCAAGCTCCTTCTCCAGACCTTACAGAGAATTTACAGCCCTTAGCAGAGGGCCTTGGACCCCATACTCCGAAAGCGCCACCTCCCACAGAATGCCACGAGGGACACGGTCGAATGCCTTCTCCAAGTCCACAAAGCACATGTGGACTGGTTGGGCAAACTCCATGAACCCTCAAGCACCCTGTGGAGGGCATGAAGCTGGTCCAGTGTTCTATGGCCTGGACGAAAACCACGTTGTTCCTCCTGAATCTGAGGGGAGATTATCGACCAAACAGGCAGTGCATGACAAGACTGGGCATGAGTGACTTTAACTAAACAAGAAAAAAGAAAACTTAAACAAAAAGACACAAAGGACCAAACATGGAACTAATCAAGACATGACAAAACATGAAACGCTTAACATGAACATGATAAAAATTAACGTATTTTATGAGACATAACAACAAATTTGAGTGTAAACTCTGTGCAGACAGAAATTTACTTGGATTTATGCATTGATCAATTTTTTGTAGTTCTGATCTTTTCGTAGCTACCCACAAAAATGTGTAGTGCTTGTGTGTTTTTTAAACTCCACTTCACCCAAAATGACCTCAATCCCCGACCTCTTTTTTTCTCTCTCCCTCTTTGTGTCATGATTGCAGGTGGACAGGATGCACCTACCTACTTATATGCTGGTCATGGTCTCCTTATATGGCCATTCATGTATGGGGATAAATGCTAATTGCTGATCACCGGGGGTGTGCTGTCAATTTTTGATGGGTTGGCATTCATGATTTTACACACATGCTTATGATCAAATCTGAGATTCCAGCAGCTTTCTTGAATCCAGAGTAGGTTTTTTGGGCTGCAAATCTACACACAGATTTACCAATGTTTCATGAATGAGACCCAGCGTGTGCTTTAAGCAATCAGCGTGACCAGTTTGATAGTTTATGATTGTTTCAAACAGAAACAAAATTAAGTGAAACTGTCAGACAACAGTGGCTGCAGCAAATCCCCAAAGGATGAGAGGAGAAGAATCTACCACAGTGTACTCAATCACTGTGCAAATGAGGCTCAGAATCGGAGATTTAAATGGGCTTGCTTTCTTTGGCTTAGTTAACAGTAAGAAATTTGCAGAGATGTCAGCTAATTGTGACACTGATAAACTGAAGAGCCTGTCAAATATAAGATTCTTTGATCTAGTGCGATTACACTCTGCTTTGGTGGGATTATACTGTTCAATAATCCAAGGAATTTCACCTGCAGACCTTCTCTCTTTTTTTAGAGACAGTGACCTCCTTGAGACTGTACCAGAGGGCACAAAATTATTGAAGCTGGTCATAATGATACCTGCTACAACTGTATCTTTGGAGAAGATGTTTTCAGCTTTAAAGCGCATCAAGACTTACAGCCGTAATAGGATGGAGCAGGGTAGGCTTTCATCATTGGCGTTGACATCCATTGAAAAGGAGAGACTTGTAAAATTTAAGATTGACCCTAACAAGGAGGACAAGAGGACAGCAAGTTTGGACACAGAGAGGTGATCTGAAGTTTGTCCTTGGTACGAACAGGCTTCCTCTTCATTTTTCCATGGTGTTATTATGTTGAACATTCACAGCTCTGCCAAAATGTACCTTGTGTCATTAAAACAGTCTGTTATGGGACTGCCCATAATTACATCCCAATTTTGACTGCCTTATTTTTGTACAACACAAAATAATTAATGCTCCAATCACTCTGTCTGGAACAAATTGTATTACTTCATTCTGAATCATTGTCACATTTGCATAGCGATTACAGAGAAAGAATACTTCCAAGCTACATTTCTAATGAAGGTAATTACAAACAAAAGCACTGTAGGGCTGTTATTTTTTAATAGGTTAAGCACAGGTCTGTATTCAACAGTATACAGGAAGCAAACAGAGCAGAGACCTATCACAGCATGGGAAACACAGGTGACTTAATTCTGTTAAGATGCTGCAATTGCAGACACATGGAGCCTTGTTTATCACATTGGCCCTCATTTATCAAACTTGTGTGTATGTTGCTGATTTCGGTGTAGACAAATCTGGTGGCTGAAAACAATAGTAATTTAAATGGCACGCCCCGATATATTCCTGACTCAGAGGCCTCTTCCTGCCCACTTTATGACATAGAGACATGGAAGATGGACAAGAAGAGGGACTTCACTGACATTACCACATTCAACGGGGAGAGGGCGGCACCATTAAATATCTGGACATTAATAAGGTGAAAGTTTTTGTGATCGATGAATGTGTAATCACTGATTAATGGCGGCTTCAGACACTTAGCTGATGGAGGGCAGATAAACACAGGGTGAATACCTGATCTCCAGCTGTCAGATCCCGGTGGCCAAAAACCCAAACCGGAGAGCACCTGCACCTGAACAGGTATCACACCAGAGCGGCTTGTTTCCCTCCTCAATCAGAGCTCCGGTGTCCGGTGTTCTAACAATCATAGATCTGTCATTGACTGTCAGTTTTCATTTAAACCACTGACTGATAGCATGTGTCCTATCATGGCTGTATACTCAGGTTTTTTTCCACTAAGAACATCAACAACATGAAGTCTGCATTGCTGCATCAGTATGATCTCTTAATAATTATCCGACGCAGCCATACTTTTTCTTGCATGTAATACACAGCTTCAAATATGCGTACGCCTGAGCAGACGTGGTGTGAGATTGCACTCAAGTACTACACTCAATTTCAGGGTTGGGAGGGTTACTTTAAAAATGTAATGCAGGACAATTACAAGTTACCTGTCAAGACATGTAATCAGTAATTTACTCTAAGTATCACAAAATTAAAGTAATATACCTGTACCTCTAATACTTTTGGATTACAGTATAAAACGCATCAATCCATGTAGATTACTCAAAACAGGAAGTCAAATGCAAATGGATAAACCCCCAATTGTAAAATCATCACTTTGTCAACATTAGTCACACCTGCTGGTACAAGCCACGAGTCACCAGTCAGTCAGAGCACTGAAGCTGACAGGACCTCATGAAGGAAGAAAAAATAATAACGGAGGTGGAAAACCGCGACATTTTATGATATCTGGGCTCTGGAGACAGAGCAGTGGAAGATGGTTCGATCCAACACAATAAACCACAATGAGACTGGACGGTGTGGAAATTGGGATACACACAGACACAGGCGGTTGTTCCACATGTTGGTTTGTTGTGGTGTTGTGTCCTAAAGTGTCGTTTTACGACACAACACGACATGTGTCTGCTGTAGTATGGTTGATTTTAAAAATGTAATCCTGCCAAGTAATCCCCGTTTTTATCAAATATACTGGTAATCTGATAACATAGTTTTTTTTTCCTTTACTGTAACGGATTACAGTTACCTTTTTTTGTATCCTAATTACGTAATGCTGTTATATGTAATCCATTACTCCCAAAGCCTGCCCAAATTCAGATTAATAAATGTTAATCCTTGTATAAGATTTGGCCCACACCCATTTTTTTTAGGCGTAAGCACGTTTGATAATTTAGGGCCAGTGTGTGTAAATATAGCTTAAATCTATGCATGGAAACCAGCAGGACACACAGGAAAATTGGCATTTCTCATCTGTGCCATTTAACAGCAATAACTTGGCTGTCATCTGTTTCCTGAAGTACATGTAAATGGCAGACTTAAAATAGTTTAAAAACAGCCCTTATGGTCTTCTGTATCTTTTTACTGAGATGTTTGTTTGACATTCATTCAACCAGGGTCTGAGATGTGAGCCCTTAAGTTTCCCATGTTCGCATCACCTGTAAAATTAGCTAACCACTGTTAGCCTGCTGTGCATCATGTCAGCCCTCATTCAATGGAAATAGTGGAGGGTGGAGGATTCGCTTCAGTCACCACGTCATTTTCTTTTATCAGTAATTGCCCACGCCCTGTCTTGACATTGTTTATATATTCTCAATGTGAACTCTGATGACTACTACAGCCATTTAGTTGAGAGTCCAGCAGCGGCTGCTGAGGTCGAAAAGAAGCTTGACTTGAAAGTAAACAGAAGTTCAGTGAGGAAATAATGGGAGGATGTTAGCCGCCCTCATCATTATTGCCAATGAATGGAAAAAAATGCTTTCAGTAATTGGTGAGGCTTCTCTTTCCACAGCACAGGGCAGGCTGGGCATATAATCGTCTGGTCGTCTAGTTGCAGTTGTATCCCATTAATCACACTTACAGAAATGGAAAACATGAATCATTTATTAATCCTGCAGTTTTCTTTATACTTTAAAACAGATTGTTCTCCTCCTGCAGGACGTCAGCTGGGAGCTCTGACCAAAGCCATGGTGGTGAAGTGGAATGAAGAAGAACTTCATTTAACCTTACAAGAAATGTAAATCTGCCTTTCTTATTGGAACTTGCAGCTATGTTCGAACTGTGATGTTTCACAATGTAGCATCCGTCCATTTATTAGCTTTACTCTTTATTCATGCATGGAACAGATGGCTGACATAGGGTGCAATTGATAATACAGAAATGCACTAAACCCTGCTGCCAGGTGGTCCATGCAGGCCATGTTAATGACTGAGTGACTAAACTAACTGGGAGTGCCCAAGGTTGATAACCCTTCCTACCTGAGATTCAGCAGCACAAACAATACTCACATGCATCATATGTGTTCCAACAACACATATAACCATACATCAGTAAGTAGTGGTCTGAGGTAGGGGGAGAAATGAATAAGTAAAAATTAAACAGAGTTGAAAATGATAAGAAAAAAATAAACCAAGACAAAACCAAAACCAAAAATGAAACACAGTGAAAGAAAGCAGCAACATATCAACAAGTGAGGTAATTTGTGTAACTCTCTGTAAGACAGTTGTCATTGTTTATGTAAAAGTACGTTTCATATGTCATAAAAATACAGCTTTAAGTTCATAAAGTACTTAAAAGTCAATAAATAGAATACAATAAATACGAGACATAAATAATTTTATTAAAACATGTCATAGTAAATGATTTCAGTTGTCATTTAAAAACCTTAATGTGAGGACATTTTATTTTGAAAGTGTATGGCCACATGACCCTGGTCTGTTTGAGGTTGAAGTGTGGGATTGTGGGTCAGAAGCGGGACCACAGACATGGAAGCAGGAAGTCATGGTGCAATGACAGAGCTATTTACACTGTGTTCAAGAGGCGCACACGGTAATCCATTAGAGGCCACCATATGTCATAAAAGTGTTGTCATTTCCTTTTAACTTGGCACTTAGTCTTTCCATAGGGAAAATCCAGCCTTTTCTTAATGTTGGTTCAGCAAGTCTCATAACGATCTGATTAAAGGGAAGCTCATATGTTCATAACAGCTGATTTTACATATGGCCTCACTGACAATTGATGTAGGGGATGAATGCATCTGTTATCAGTTTATGTTCACCAGTCCAGAACACTCATCAACAAAGACAACATCAATTAGCACTAAGCCCCAAAGATGGAAATGTGATGACATAAATGTTGTCTGTGTCACGCTCAGATGATTCAGTCCCTCTGTGGGACCATAAGAATGTAGAGCTGAAACAAGCAGACCCTGTGCTCCCTCTAGCTCCATGGGAGGCTCAAGTGCTTTGAGGAAGTATTGCATGACATACAGTATTGTCACAACCTTCAGGGGCCAGTCATTGGAAAAGGAACAATAACAATTCCCTTAAGTAGGGCCAAAATCCTGTAAGTACCATGTGAGATGTTTTCCTTTCTGTGGGAGGGAGGTCGGGCAGGTCAAGCATCTCTGATGTGATTGAGTACTACTGCAAATTGCATGACTCAGACTCTGACAGATGGTGTCAGTCTGTGGAAGTGACGGAACATTCATTGTAGTGGAGACTTGGGAAACTGAGCACTCGTTTCATTCATCACTGCAGAACAGCATGAAGTAAATAATAATAATAATAATACACAGGGATTGATTGATACTGAGCTCATTGATTTACCATAGATGTTTTATGCTTTATCGTTATTTAATTATTCATATATATATAGACCAAAGGCCCAGTGTACAAGCTGAGTGGAACAATCATCCATAACATGGCTCAACTTTTTTAAATTGAGTCAAGCAGTCTATTTGAAGGAAACAACAGTCAGCCATCAGCTCGCTGCAGGGACTCCAGTCGCAGCTCGTCTATTAGTGTCTGCAACACCAAATTTATGTCTGTGAAGTTGTAACAATAAAATGAAAATGAGGGAGAGAAGACCCGGGGATGTAAATTGTCTGAAGCATTATACCTCATTCTGAAGTTCCTGAAATTAACAGGCCGATCCTGTCTCTCTCTCTTTCTCATAACAAACTTCCACAGACAGATCTATTTTGTCCCTTCTTCTGTTCAGACAGAATGAGAGGGAAAAATGATTAGGCAGCATGCAGTGTGTGCAGTCGATGGAATCAATGGAAGGAGGAAGAAGAGATGGATATAATATTAACACAGTGAGGGGAAAGACTGACACAATAACACAATCTAATATAATTTCATTGGTACTGATAAGGAGTTGTTCTGGTGACTATCTATATATCCTTCCGTCCTTCCGTCCTTTATTTCTTTTTCACTTAGTGGCAGCAGGTTAAGATCAGATCCCTTGCTGCCTGGTCAGTATGACTTCTGAACTCAAACTCCAGCCCCATGGGTGCTGGTTCGACAGAGTGATGGTTCCATTGGTTCCAGAGTGATGGATTAAGGCCCAGCCACCACACACTTGCTCCCCTCGCAGGTTTAGCTCCAGGGTGAGGTTGTGTAGCTTTCACATGGTCTCTTCATTCAGGTTTTAAATCGCTCTTAGGGCCTGATTTACTTAGATCCCAGAGAAGGAACACTAAATTGCATGCTCCTGGTAAATTTTTGCGTGTTTGGTTAGCACACTGTGGGATTGTGGGTCAGAATGAGGGTTTTGTGCATGGTAATCTTTTCCGCCCAAGGAGAGTTTGGACAGAGAGCTGGATGGTAGCAAACGCAGAATGAAATTTGATCTGATGGATTAATAGAGAGCAAATGGGGAAGAGCTCTGATCAGTGTTGAGCAGCAGGTGCATCTCACTGTAGCAGGTAACTGGGATACCTGCTGTCATTCACTGGGCTGGAGGTGGAGCTATGGCACAGAGCTCAGGTAGGACACATTTGGATCTAAACGCCCTGACCAGAGAGACCAAAGACCGGGTGAAGGCAGCAGTGACCTCTCTCAGTCTCAGTCCCATGGCTGAGCAGTCAGGTACTGGAGAGGGAAGACAGGAGAGGAGCACACGGGAGGAGAGACGTACGGCGTGCATAATAGCGCTCAAAGGACTTTTAACACACCTGAAAAACTGCTACAGTTTGCTGGAATGACCCAGATGCGAGGAAATGCAAAGATGAAGCAGCTTTTGCCCTGGCATGTATTAACTCAATAACCGCAGCCATTTGTGCGCAAAGCTGCTCCATTTAAGATTTGCCTTTCAAACGTGCTAAATAAAGACGAAGAAACAACCACCACAATCTTCCCGTAGGCTCACCACCCGCAGGAGGGTTCAGAAGGGGGCGGTGCTTTGCGTTTTGGGTATCATTCATGCTATGGGGACATGGAATGTCACCTTGCTGGGGGGGAAGGAACCTGAGCTGGTGCGGGAGGTTGAGTGGTACCGACTAGAGATAGTCGGGCTCACCTCCACGCGCAGTCTGGGCTCTGGAACCCAACTTCTTGAGAGAGACTGGACTCTCTTCTACTCTGGAGTTGTGAGAGGTAGCGAATGAGAGGGTCGCCTCCCTGCGCCTTCGGGTTGGGGACAGGTCTCTCGCTGTTGTTTCGGCCTACGGGCTGAACAGCAGTACAGAGTACAACAGAGTACCCGGCCTTTTTGGAGGCCCTGGGAGGGGTACTGGAATCTGCTCCAACTGGGGACTCCATTGTTGGGGGACTTCAACGCTCACGTGGGCAGCGACAGTGTTACATGGAGGGGTGTGACTGGGAGGAACGGCCTCCCCGATCCGAACCCAAGTGATGTTTTTTTATTGGACTTCTGTGCTAGTTACAGTTTGTCCGTAAAGAACATCATGTTCAAGCATAAGGGTGTCCATCAGTGCACGTGGCACCAGGACACCCTAGGCCAGAGATCAATGAGTGACTTTGTAGTCGTGTCATCTGACCTTCAACCATATGTCTTGGACCCTTGGGTGAAAAGAGGGGCTGAGCTGTCAACTGATCACCACCTGGTGGTGAGTTGGATCCACTGGCAGAGGAGGAAGGTGGAAAGAGGGCAAACCCAAATGTACTGTGAGGGTCTGTTGGGAACATCTGGCAGAACCCACTGTCAGGGAAGTGTTTAACTCCCAACTTCGGGAGAGCTTTGACCAGCTCCCGAGGGAGGCTGAGGACACTGAGTCTGAGTGAACCATGTTCTCCACTTTCATTGTTGACGCAGCCATTTGGAGCTGTGGCCATAAGGTCTCCGGTGCCTGTTGAGGCGGCAATCCTCAAACCTGGTGGTGGACACTGGAATTAAGGGATGCCGTCAAGCTGAAGGAGTCTTATCGAGCCTGGTTGGCTCATGGGACTCCTGAGGCAGCTGTACTGGCAGGCCAAGTGTGCTGTGGCTCAGGCAGTTGTGGAAGCAAAAACCCGGGTCTGGGAAGAGCCATGGAGGAGGACTACCGGTCAACCTTGAGGAAATTCTGGCAAACTGTCCGGCGCCTCAGAAGGGGTAAGCAGTGCCCTGCCAACACTGTTTATAGTGGAGGTGGGGAGCTGTTGACCTCGACTGGGGATATTGTCGGGCGGTGGAAGAGGATCTCCTCAATCCCACTGTCACGCCTTCCATAGAGGAAACTGAGGCTGGGGACCCAGAGGTTAATTCATTCATCAGCCAAGCTGAAGTCACTGAGGTAGTTCAGAAGCTCCTCAGTGGCAAGGCACTGGGGGTGGATGAGATCTGCCCTGAGTATCTCAAGTCTCTGGATGACACACCTCAGCAACATCGACTGACAGACCAGGGTGGTGGTCCCTCTTTTCAAAAAGGGGGACCGAAGGATGTGTTCCAACTATCAAGGGATCACACTCCTCAGCCTCCCTGGGAAAGTCTATTCCAGGGTACTGGAGAGGAGAATGCGGCCGATTCAGGAGGAACAATGCAGTTTTCACCCTGGCCATGGAACACTGGACCAGCTTTATACCCTCCACAGGGTGCTTGAGGGTTCATGGGACTTTGCCCAACCAGTCCACATGTGCTTTGTGGACATGGAGAAAGCATTCAACCATGTCCCTCAGCATTCTGTGGGAGGTGCTTAAAAAGTATGAGGTTAGAGCCCCTCTGCTGAGGGCTGTACAATCCCTGTACGACTGGAGCAGGAGCTTGGTTCGTCAGACCTGCTCCTGGTGTATATTGGACTCCGGCAGGGCTGCCCTTTGTAACCGGTTCTGTTCATTATTTTTATGGACAGAATTTCTAGGTGTGGCCAGGGGCCAGAGGGGGTCCAGTTCAGGAGCCACTGGATTTCATCTCTGCTTTTCACAGATGATGTTGTCTTGTTGTCTCCTTCGAGCCAGGACCTTTAGCATGCACTGGGGTGGTTTGCAGCCGAGTGTGAAGCAGCTGGGATGAGAATCAACACCTCCAAGTCCGAGGCCATGGTTCTCGACCGGAAAAAGGCAGCTTGCCCCCTCCTGGTGGGAGGAGAGTTCCTGCCTCAAGTCGAGGAGTTTAAGTATCTTGGGGTCTTGTTCACAAGTGAGGGAAGGATGGAGCATGAGACTGACTGGTGGATACAGTGGCCATATTACTGCAGCCGCTGCATCAGTCTGTCGTGGTAAAGAAGGAGCTGAGCTGAAAGGCGAAGCTCTCGATTGACCGGTCAATCTACGTTCCTACCCTCACCTATGGTCATGAACTTTGGGTCATGACTGAAAGAACAAGGTCCTGGATACAAGCGGCCGAAATGAGTTTCCTTTGCAGGGTGGCAGGGAGCTCCCTTAGAGATAGGGTGAGGAGCTCTGTCACCTAGAAGGAGCTCGGAGTAGAGCCGCTGCTCCTCCACATCGAGAGGAGCCAGCTGAGGTGGCTCGGGCATCTGTACCGGATGCCTCCTGGACGCCTCCTTTGGGAGGTTTTCCGGGCATGCCCCACCATGAGGGGACCCTGAGGAAGACCCAGGACACACTGGAGTGACTATGTCACCCGGCTGGCCTGGGAACGCTTTGGGATCCTCCTGGAAGAGCTGGAGGAAGTGTCTGGGGAGAGGTTAGTCTAGGTGTCCCTGCTCAGACTACTGCCCCTGTGACCCTGCCCTGGATAAGCTGGAGGAGATGGATGGATGGCATCCACTCCTCTCAGTATTTTGCGCGTTCTGGCAGAAACACCCATACAGTATTTGCATATTCATTAAAGCAAACATACTAAATGGATTACACATGCTATTTTGCCCATTTTAGAGACACAATCCTCCGTGCATGTGGTTAGTAGATCACCTTCAGCATAGTTTATGCGAGCAATCAAGTTTGCACACGTTTTTACACACACAAACCTTTAGTAAATCAGACCCTCTGGCCTCTCCCCCCCTAGTCAGTTTGCTAGGGGGACCTTATGAGGGTGAAGTGTCCTTGCCAACATAGCTCCCAGAGTCAGTGGGGTGCACAAACCTCTCCACTACACCAAGGTAACAATTCATGGAGGGTTTATAATACCATTCCAGTCATCCATCCTTCCATTTTCAACATTGATTGTCAGCATCACGGGGGGCTGGAGCCAATCCCGGAGACAAACATACACATATGCAATGTCACTCCTTTAGTGAGGTATCTGCATATTGTTTTATGGTTACTAGCTCCAGCAGGGGGTTAGCATAACCCATAGGTGCTATGGTAGATGCAGCTTTGTGGTCAGCTGCCATGCAGACTTAAAAGGAAAACTCGCTCAAGTTAATAAGAGATGAATGTAAACTGATTAAAGGGTGATTTGTGACTTTAATTATAATTTTGAATTATTTCAGTGAGAGTCACGAATATGCTGTACAATAAATAACGTTGAAACTGGAAATGTTAAGTACACCTTCTCCCTTTTTAATAGGTCATGACCTGAAGTAGAAACAACCAATCAGAGAGCAGGAAGTAGAAACAACCAATCAGAGAGCAGGAACCACAGACAACCAATCAGAGAGCTGGAAGTAGAAACAACCAATCAGAGAGCTGGAAGTAGAAACAACCAATCAGAGAGCAGGAAGTAGAAACAACCAATCAGAGAGCAGGAAGTAGAAACAACCAATCAGAGAGCAGGAACTAGAAACAACCAATCAGAGAGCTGGAAGTAGAAACAACCAATCAGAGAGCAGGAAGTAGAAACAACCAATCAGAGAGCTGGAAGTAGAAACAACCAATCAGAGAGCTGGAAGTAGAAACAACCAATCAGAGAGCTGGAAGTAGAAACAACCAATCAGAGAGCAGGAACCACAGACAACCAATCAGAGAGCTAGAAGTAGAAACAACCAATCAGAGAGCAGGAAGTAGAAACAACCAATCAGAGAGCTGGAACAAGAAACAACCAATCAGAGAGCGGGAAGTAGAAACAACCAATCAGAGAGCTGGAAGTAGAAACAACCAATCAGAGAGCAGGAACCACAGACAACCAATCAGAGAGCAGGAAGTAGAAACAACCAATCAGAGAGCTGGAAGTAGAAACAACCAATCAGAGAGCAGGAAGTAGAAACAACCAATCAGAGAGCTGGAAGTAGAAACAACCAATCAGAGAGCTGGAAGAAGAAACAACCAATCAGAGAGCAGGAAGTAGATACAACCAATCAGAGAGCAGGAACCACAGAC
>OMNW01026294.1:6882-53033 GCA_900303245.1 Selene dorsalis
AGATATTGCTCCAAATGTAAAATCACTACACTAAGCTGTTTCTGCTCATTCTTCACTGATCCACACACACACACACACACATACACACATACACACATACACACACACACACACACACACACACACACACACGTCCAGTATATAAGGGTGGTAGCCCACTCAGTTATGATTTATTTCATAGTACCTAAATTATGACTTTTTATGCATCTGCTCACAGATCTATACCTGTCAATACATGCTGCCTATGCCAGCTTAGAGCAGCTCCAGCTACAATCAATCATGTTCCCCACTGAATATACAGGATGTCCCCTCTCTGAACATATGTGAAGTGTGGGGAACACTGAAATGCTGTGGTGTGAATGGGAAGGCACAGATTTCCTGCTTTTTGTCATTTTGTTTCAGGTGGGAAAATCAAGCTAAAACTGATCAACACTGATGATTGTCGACGACAAAAACTGTCATATTTTGAATTCATTCATTTAAAAGAAAAATCCTTAAAATTCATGTACTGGAAATAACACGAACTGAACAAATGTCTAGGACAGGTACGAGCACACACTTTCATTTGTGGCTGTTTTCAACGTCAACGCGGAACTATATCTTGTGCAGGAGCCTATATAAAAGCCTGACGTTATAATGTGCGTAGACTGGAGCGAATCGCTAACATGTTACAGTTGTGAGGCCAGGTGAGCCAACTGTTGCGAAAAAAACGGACACGTGTGAATAAAACAAGACCTAAGAGGTTAAACTAAGATGCATTTTAAGCACCTGAGGTTTTCGCTGCAGTCCTGGATGCTTCCTTTAGGATACAAAATGAGCAGAGGAGGAGGAGAAGGACGAGGAGGAGGAGGAGGAGGCTTGAAAAACTTGCCGCAGTTCAGACTTCTGCAGTCCCGACTCACTGGGTTCAACTCAGGAAGCCGCTGTCTGAATCCCCTAATACTCCCCCCATGTTCCCCATTCAGTACAAAACACACTCGTAATGAATAAATAAAGAAAGAAAAGAAAGAGTAACTTTACCTTCGCGGCTCCTCCGCCGGGTCAGAAAAACGCTACGGTAAATCCACAACTTCCCCCCCCAGGTTTGAGCTCATGCGGACCGTGGGACTCGCTGCTGCTGCCGACACGGCGAGGACAAGTTCATCCACATATTCTCAGACAAGACCAGAGACTCGGAGGCGACAGGGGGGTCTGCGTCTTTAGTTCTCCCTTTCCCTAATACGCTCTTGTCGGTCCTTTCCTCTCGGATATTCCCCTCCCTTGCCCGTACGAGATCAAACCATCACATTCCACCGCGTCCTTAACAATGAAAAAAGGTGGGTTTTCCCTTTCTGCTGCCGGAGGACCCACCCCTCGGGATGACTCTGCCCGGTCTGACCGCGAAGAGAACGCCCTTCCCGGCTTCGAGGTCCCGCCTCTCTCCCCCCACTTAACAGACAAGAGGCAAAGGCTGGCCGGTGAGGAATGAACCCAGGGTGAGGTTGTGTGAACAGTATCCTAACAGCCTCTCTCTCTCTCTCTCTCTCTCTCTCTCTTTCTCTCTCTCTCTCTCTCTCCGTCTTTAACCACATTTTGACCATAACTTGTCAATATGATGAACAACACGGAGCAGTATGGTCAGTATGAGTCTCCACAGCACTACTTTACTGATACCATAGAGAATATAAAATACCATTAAGAACACAGTCTCACTTTAAGCTCACCATTGTGTATCACAATATAAATCCCTATTCCAGTATTTAAAAAAGTAATGATACCAGGATTAAGTGTCATCCCAAATACAATAAACTCAATAAGTAACATCTGTTGAAATGTTACAAGAGTGAATTCAGCAAAGGAGGCAACAATACAAGTAAGATTACCACAAATATAGTTTCCAGAAACGTAAGCACATGTTAAAATCTCACTTACATTATTGTAAAATTGCTGTTTGTTGGTTATAGGGAGGTTAGATAGTGACACCTCAAACCCTATGTCCCATCTAAGGATTCTCTATCTCCTGCTGTGATCTGTGATTGAGGATAATGTTCCAGATTTACTTTGTCGTTCAGCTGCCTGAACCATTATCTTTACCATCTTTCCAAAGTCAGTGCTGCCCAGACAGCCTGAACTTCAACACAGACACACAAATCAATCTGTGCTGTCACTCACTGCAACCTCTCTCCTACGGTCTGTGGCCTACCTGAACATGGATACACACACATACTGGTTTTCAAGTGTGCTAACTACCGTGATAACTGAAACTGTGGTGTATTGTTTACTCCGCTCTTACAGCATGATTATGGCAGGCCACTAAATTCCTTACTGCATGTTCATTATGTTTTAGTTTCGAAACTGTGGAAATGATATCAGTGTGGTCATAAAATACCTCCTGATTCTTATGAATGCGATAGGCAGCTGGCCAGAGGCGTCTTGTCAGTACACACACACACACACACACACACTCATACAGTGAAGTATTTGTTTTTGTGTCTCTTGAACTGTTTGGATGGATTCCTTCAAATCACTGTGTTATTCAGTGGCAGAGGAGGTAGGCTAATAAACACTGCCTCTATTATCTATTATCAAAAACCAGATCTATGCTACCTGGTTGCCATTCAAAAGTAACATCAATAGGACATTGTTTCTCTATGAGTAAGGGAGAGGCTGAAAGATACAGTTATAGGATGTCAAAAAGCCTCCTATTTAGTCTATCGGTGACCCTGACGGTGTTTGTGTAATTCAAACGATTACACATTTAAAACACTCTCTTGTTGCGATTCTCACAGTCGAGCCTTTGTTTCCAACTTGCTACACATCCCTACTCACAAAATGTCATAATGCACTGTATAATTTGACACAATGGGCTCGGTCAGGTATAAATAATTTCACGGTGTCGCTCTCTCCAGGTAGGGAAAAGGCCAAACATACAGAGTAATCAAAGGTAAATTAAATCCTTTCAGCGGCAGCTGCAAGCTAAAGGCATAACCAGACATGCCCCGACACCTGAACGCCACGACAAGAAGGCCAAGCACAGGTGTATGTGAATATGTATTTCAGTACCTCCATATTTCTGTGGAAACGTTATGTGTGTCTGTACATTTCTTATGCAAATGTGTTAAAAGACAAAGGCAGGCATTCAGTTGCAGAATATAGGCTTTTCTCTAATTTTCCAGAATACTGGTGAACTCTAATACACTAAAACGACCACTGATTTATGCAGAAGAAAAACACAAAACAATCCATCAGGGCAATAGAAACAGTGGGACGACATAAAAGTCAAAATAGGCATGGAAAATACCTCATTTTTATGAGAACGTGTATTGGTCATGTTTCGTCTGTCTGAGATGTTTGGCTCATGCACAGACAGGTTTCTGTCATTTGGGGAATTTGCCTTAATACATCAAATGATTTAAATGCAAATGCATAATACAGACTGCAATCAAATGCACGAGGACAAGGTTTCAGGGAATGAATACTGTGCAACAAGCTGATTCAGGAAGAGCTGTGTTCTGGCCAACATCCTTCCTAATCACAAACATCCTTCACCAGCCAAAAACATTAACTTGTTTGTTCCAATAAGAGGTTGTGGATTAACAGTAGAAATTGTTGTCTGCTAATGGAAGCTCAAATGATTTTGTTGTTTGCATTTCACATTTCAGGTGTTTTTATCTTATGCAGAGAGACTTGCAGAGACTGAATCCTGTCTAGATCAGCAAAAATACAAACAGTCAATAGTACAGAGTGCAGGGAGTCAGCTCAATAGTCACCTGACAATAGCATTTGTGACTACAAAACGTGCATGTAAGAAATAAAATGAAACCAAAGTAGTAGGATTTGAGGCCACAGTATGGCTTATACTGGAGCTTTCCTCCCTTATGGCCTTTTTACAGCGAGGACAAGGATTAATGTGCTTAATTCACTGTGCTCTCAATAGTGGGTTATGGTCAGTATTAAACAGATGTAACCCTGATGGATCAAAATGTGGGGCAGCTTGTCATGCAGAGAAGCATGCACTCATCTGATGTTGCCGAGCCCCTGCAAGCTCAACATTGTGTATCATTGTGTAACCGTACATCTGTGTAGCAAAGACATGCTACATTTCAAGAGCTGCTCTTTCCAGATAGCCTCAGTTGTACATTCTGTTTTGTCAATCTCAGCTGCTCCAAACCATGACGCTTTTTTCCGAGATAAATCCCAAACAGAAGAGCCCCCCTACTGAGTTGCGATGTTTGAGGTTTTCTTTTTTTAAATATGGAAATAGACAACGTGTCCCATGAGAGAAGGAGAGCGCCAGATCCTTTGATAGATATGAAAAAGTTCCTGTATTATTGTCATGTCCTATATTATCTCAAAGCAGAGATGCCTCAGCCTGTCTAGCTCAGCCTCACATGGCCCTCTATCTCTCACTGCAGGGGGACATTCCTCAAACCTCGGCCTCTGGCATGCAGTAAATCTGCCTGACCTACACTCTGTGGCCTGCCAGGAACCCTCTGCCAGGCAAGATGTGCAGTTAAACACTACTTATTCATCAATTCTCAACCTCACACTTTCTTGCTGTTCTCCTGAAATTGCCTGAGGGTATGACAACGGCCTACCTGACTGTAAAATATCCAGCTAAGACACTGCATGTCAGCCACAGGCAAACTGTCATGGATCAAGGTCAGGTGATGGAGCGACTGTGGAAAGGTGTTAATGGGACAAGAGTTGCTCCACACTGGCAGCTCCCTCCCTTCCTGCCTCTCTGAGGAATGCAGGACTCAGACTTTTGACTATATAGCTGCAGCTCTTACAGGGGGATATGCTATCCCATAAAAAAAAGGAAAAAAAAGAAAAGAAAAACGCTGTAGAGGTCCTGGCAGCTTTCCCTCTCTGTGTCTCAGCACACCTGGACTCAAAGTACTACCACTCCTTGAGAGGAGGAATTCTTGGACTGCTCTGTGCTGCTGTGCAGAACATCAGGGATCACCTGCATGGATCTGTATCTGAGAGGCCACGCAGACAAATCTGTGTGAGACAAAGAATCAAATACCATGCAAACATGAGCCCGAGCCAGGTGTAAAGCCTATGGACAAATTTAGAAGGCATGTCACAACAGCCAATGCAGCACGGGAAGTTTTTATTTGAATCCAGTTTGTTATTTGTGCTATAAAAAAAATCCCAAAAAATGATTCAACATCAACAAACCAACAAAGATCAGATGTTTTTCTTTTGCATTAACTTAACTAATAATTGAATAACTTGGTCAAAGTCAGATTATGAGTTTTTAAAACCTAAAACCAGCTGAGTTGCGTTAGCTGTGCCGAAGAAAACATTGAGCTTCTATGATTTGTATTTCTATAATACATTTCAGCCAATTTTTTGTTTGTCATTGTCACCAGATTTTGGTTCACTATCATTTAGTACTGTAAATGTTACAATAACATGCTGTACTTGCTTAAAAGATGAAAATATGTCTGCAGCATTAGCCTAATAAGTTAGATAGGCAACACAAGGAGTTCAGGACTGAAGTAAATATTGATTTTCATCATGTTAAGCAGTGATTACAGACAAAACAACTGATTGACTTAGCTTAAAAAGTGATAATACTTTGATGTCTGTACAGTAAATATAAAGCTACTGCAGCTGGTTGAATTAGCCTAGCATGAAGCCCAGAAACAACAGCTAACAGCTAGCCTCAGTGAGTTTGTTACTTTTGACAGGGCCAGTGGTTTTCCTTTTTCTTAATATTTATTTCATTTGAAATGTGTGTTATGACCAGCCCACGTTAACCTACAGCTAACAGCTAAAAAACAGCACAGACAACATACCCATCTTCATAGACTCACAATGAACATATGATTTTTGATTTGATTGTTCATCAATTCAAGTCACAGAGCTTGTATAAACTAAAGCTTATAGATTTAAGATATGGACTTTAAGTATTTCATAGTTAATGATAAAAGATTAGCTGTCTCAGCGAGATCACTGTCTAATGTCTCAGGGTATATAGAATATATTTAAAAGCAGTTATTCATGTCTAATACCTAATACTTTGAACTAAACCACATCTCACATAAGCTACTCTCCATTTCACGACCAAAACAAATCTCATTGACTTGCTCTGGAATCTGTTGAATCCACACCCAAACCACGAGCCCAGCAACGAGATGTATGTGAAAAGATTTTTACAGTTAGGCCGGTATACCAAGCAATGGCACAGCATGTCTGGCAGTCATGCAGGGCACAACCACCAAAAAGCTCTGTTCTCCTGTTCCTCTGCCAAGCCATAATAACAGCAATAAGGTTGGGGAGGCTCGTTAACCTTAATCTAGGAATTACACTGTGGCACCAGGGAGAGGACGACAGGGCTGGTGCTGCTTTGAACTACACACACACACATACACACACACATGGTGGTTCATGTAGTTCACACAGTGCTGTTTTGAGCTTTACCTGGACTAAAATCACTCCACCATGGTTTGAAGGAGGTGAGGCCTTTACTATTTTTTTTATTTTATTGACCTCTTCTTCCCCCATGTGGTTAAAATGCATTACTACACATTTGCCCTAGCTGCTCATGAACCTCAGATTGACCTGATGTCACACATCCATGTGCGTGTAAGTGTATTTATGTGTTTTGTCATACAGTTTTATGTGGTGTACCAACACAAGGTGAACAACACAGTAAGTGTACCGAAAAAGAAATTAGATATTGCCACTTTAAACGCACATCGTTGATGGGCTGTTGAAGGAATGATGCATACTAATGACAACAAATGACACATCAATCAAATCTGCATTTATACAAGGCCATTAATTGTCATCATTCACGCAATTAGTCTCAGTCATGAATCACGTAGATATTAAAAAAACTTGTTCCATCAGACATCTGACAGCTTGTATATTAATTACAGATGTTAATGAAATGTATAATATAGGAGTTAAAAACAAAAAACAAAACAAAACTCAAGCATCTGTTCAGAAAGTTGACTGGTGTGGGTTGAAGTGCTGTTGGTGGTGTGATAATGTGGGGGAATAAAATGTGTTTTTAAAACCTTTTGACAAAAACTCATTAAAATAAAAAAAAAGTAAACCTCTATAAATCCCCATTTTAATGACATATTATATTTCCAATGACTGAAGTCATATTCTCAAGGAGAGTAAGGAACTGTAGGAAAACCTGTTTGCCTCAGCCCTCAGAGATAACTCCTGCCTTTATCATCAACATTGCACTTACCAAAAACAATAAAACATATTTCCGTGAAGAGGGGAATGAAAATTGACCACAAAACCCCGCGATTGCTTCAAAGTGGGCATCTTTTATTGTTTTAAGGCAGGATGTAACATGCCAAAGCATGAATGTGAGTGGGCCTACCAGTTGCACCACGTGGGGTTTTCCCAAGAGGCTTGAAGAAGTTCACACCTCTTTCGTCTTGAATTATTGCTCTCACACTCCCACTGCTTACGACACACCCTGTCTGACAAATGAGACACACTTCATGTGAGCTTCAGACCTACGGAGGCATTCATACAATAGTGTTCACATCCAGACAGATTTTAGAGGAGAAGAAGCAGCCTGGTAAGTCAGCAGCCTCTAATTTACACTTTTAGTTTTTTTCTCAATAGAAAAAAGGCAGTAAATGCAGATCAAATGAAGCTTGTTTTAAAGTGAGAAGCTGATGTTTGTTGACTAATAAAAAATGACGCAGTTTGAGATTGAGTTTCTTGACATTCACTAATGAGCTGCAACCTAATCATAGGAATTGAGCCATCAGTTAACAGATGCAGCTCAGAGAGAAGCTGTCACTGAGAGAAAAGCGTTACACTTAATACTTACCATGTAATATTTAATATTCAGTGCTTTGGATCCATTGTGATTGCTCTATGAATTTTATAGTTGTTGAAGGATTAGTCAAATGTGTGGTTTAATTAAAGGTATAAAGTCATAATTATGACATCAGAAATTCACCATATCCTTCCAGGTTATGCTTTCTATATATGTTTAAAAACTGCTTTTGTTTTTCATTGTTGTAAAAAAAAAAAAAAAAAGGTTATGAATTGATGTCTTATAGGAGTATTTCCTAACCATGATGTTGTAGAACCATTCCTGTCAATATCATTAACAGCAAATGATTGTAAATAATTGATTAACCATTAATAAATCATAAGATAAGCCCCAAAAAAAGGCATCAAAATAATGTACGAGCTGTCATGTTTTTGAACATGATATGATTTTAAGCACATGGTATTCTACCTGCTTCATTGTCAGTTTGGATGGTGTCCAATAACAAGCATCTCCAGGTCTTTTATTCATAGACTTCCTTTGGTCAGCCGCAGTTAACATATACAATAAGTGGCTGCTTGTGGTGTATACACCCCTGTAGAAAGGGAGATTAAAGAAGAAGTCCCTGCTTCTGTTTTTATGTTGCTTCCTTTCTTCTGTTTCACTATTACATTTTATTATTTTTTGTCTACTTGTGTTGGAATGTATGCAGAACTAGATAGTCTCTGTTATGGTTTTCTATATTAGTCTTAGACCTATCTGATTATTTGTTTGATTATGTTATAATACACTCACAGAGAAATACACTCACAGTCTTAAAATGTTAACAAACACTCATAATGTTAAATTAAGCAATTTAAAAAGGAAACATCTGTGAGTAATTGTAAACTGAGAGGATTTCTGCTGGATTCTTTGCCTTATTTGATGATCCTCCTGTGTGGGTGTGCAAGGACAAAGAAGGCCAGTTTTATTGTACATGACCATGTGAAGACTCTTTCCTTCTAATTTTACTGTGTGGTGAGCTGGAGAGACAAAGATTTATTGTACAATGGTCGGCCAAAGCCTTGAGAAGTTCATTTACAACATAGTTTAGTCCAAGGATCAAGTGGCAGCTGAATTTATACTCAGATCTGTGACTTTCTGTTTTGATTCGTAGACAGTTCTCAGTTTGAGATCAGACTTCTATTAAAATAAGCAGGGATATTATAAAAGTACTTTTGTCAAAGTATCAGTGGGGTGATTACAACAACTCAACAACTTTCAGTACTGGCCATCTGACTATAATGGGTCATGTCAGCTGTAAATCTTATGATCTTTCCGGCAACCTGGTCAATCTCTCCACCTGAACATAAGTATGTGTCTCGTATAAGGTGTGTTGTCTTCCAGGAAGAAATAACGTGCATCTAATTAAAAAAGAAAGTGTGTCACTGAATAAAAGCAGCCATTTCTAATGAAAATTTTAATGTCCATTATTAAATTCTTCATTGGGGACTTTTTGGGAATCACCTTGAAGTATCTTCATCAATTGTTTTGACACATTTGTCAAATTGTTGGTCAACACTGTGTGCAAGTGTAGCCATTTCTAAATTAAATGTAGTACAAGTATCTATTAATTTTGGTTCCTAAAATTGATAATGTCACTTTTCTGAAATAGCCTCTCATACACAATAGCTATGTATGAGCTATGTGAGAGAAAGGGGTGGTCACAGGAAGAGGCAGTATGTGTGCGTGAGTGCATGCATGTGCGTGTGTGTTGAAATGCCATGATGAGGAGATGATGAGGTAAAAGAAAAAGAATCTACGTGATCATCATAAAGGTGCAGGAAGCATAAAACATCTCAAATCAGCTTTAAGTAAAATGTTCTGACAGAAACAGAACAATAATGAGATTAAAACAATAAAATAAACAAGAAATGAGACACCAAAGACCAATGAAAAGAAATTTGTTAGTTCCTTTGAGGTTTGTCAAGTAGTGACTCAAGTAGTGATACAGAGACATGTAGGCAGTCATGTGGGTGAGTGGGTGTGTTTATTTGCGTTCTGTTCTATAAGTCAAAGGTTTTGAGTGAGTGACAAACAAAGTGTAGAGACAGCATGGTGATTCCCCACACCAGGCTAACCACTAACAATACACCTTTTCTAACCACCTAAGGCTTTCAGATACATATACCTGACACTGTACATATTTCTTTATTAGCCATCCTTTGCTCAGTTATGCACCTTTAAATGAGTTATGTCATGTGTTATGTTACACTGATGTTGTGTTCTGTCTCCCACAGGCAGAAATGTTGGCACCCACCACAGAACAAGCAAGAATGACAGACACCCCAGATCTGGGCTCAAGAGCCAGTAATGTCTCAACCTTCCTGGACTCTGAGTTTCGTTACATCCTCTTCCCAGTTGCCTATGGCATCATCTTCATCCTGGGTCTTTTTGCAAACGTCTACGTCCTCTTTGTCCTGCGCTGCCTCCGCCAGGCCAAGGCCATGGGTGAAATCCGCATCTACATGGCCAACTTGACCATTGCTGATCTCCTTTTCGTGTGTGCCCTTCCCTTCTGGATTGGTTATTACAGTCGTCATGGTAACTGGGTCTACACCGACTTCATGTGCCGGCTGACGGGGTCACTATTTTTCATCAACACCTACTGCTCCATCCTTTTCCTTGGTGCCATCAGTGTCAATCGGTACTGGGCAGTCACTCGGCCTCTGGATGCGGCCTCCTCAGACCACAGGCGCAGAGGGATCATTGTTTGTGTTCTCATCTGGATGTTTACCATAGCAATGGCTATACCATCTCTGGCATCTCCAGGGACCAACACTGATGAGAACAATATCACTCGCTGTTTCGAGGGGTACCAGAATGAAACTGATAAGCAAAAGAAAACCGTAGCTGCCACTCATTTTGCAATAATTGCAATGTTTTTTGTTGTCTTTTTTCTGGTTGTTGTGTGCAATTTCCTCATTGCTCGGACTCTAATTTCTCAAAATCCTCCTCAGCCAGAATTCAAGTCTGCAACAATTACATCCAGAAAGTCCAAAAAGTCCCTCTCCTTTTCAGCTAAAAGACCCAAAGGGGTGAAACGGAGGGCTCTCCAGATGTTGCTGGCAGTGGTAGGAGTGTTCGCTCTGTGTTTCCTGCCCCACCATATCATCCAAGGCCTGTGGACACTGGCAGTGTTGCAGATCAAACAGGGTTGGGGCCACGTGGACTGGGACCAAAGGACACTTCAGGTGCTCAACGACGCACATCAGATCACTTTGTTTCTCATGGGCCTCAACTGCATTTTGGATCCTGTAGTTTATTTTTTCGCCACAAGGAAGTTTAGAAAGTTCATCATGGATCACATTAAAAAGTTAGGAAAAGGAGAAGGGTGCTCACACACAGTCTCCTCTCAGATGTCTCTGGACAGCAGGAATCAGAGTCAGAGACTTCAGAGCATAAATGGACAGCCTGAAATGGAGTGATTAAAACAAAGCAGACATAAAAATGTAAATATCTGTTACTTGTTTCCTCTGGAACTATGTGCAGTTTAAGGTTTTATGTAGCGTAATGTGTTAGTGGCTCCACACTTAAGGGTCTCTATTACAGAAGTTTGATGTGGCTTCAGGCAGACTTTCTGGAAGGTCTGCATACTGAACGAGTCGATGTCCAAATTGCACCAGACCTAATGCACTTCCTGTGGGAAGTTCGAAGTGAAAAGCAGAAGTTTTACAAGCAGAAGTAGATGACAATGTGAGGGTGACATATCACTTTGTGAAATTAAGTGATGGAGAGTTCACTGCATTATTTAAACTCTCGCACAGATGTTGTGCTGCACAAAGCAGAAGAGAGAGAGAGAGGGAGTCAACAGCAGTAAACACATATTTGGAGGCTAACAACCTCTCCTGTGGTGTTCAGGGTGTAGCCCCTCACGCTTCAGCTGAGCAGGCATCCCCACTGTGGTTGACATTATGTCGGTACTATGCAGTGAAAAAGAGATAGCTGTTTCCCATCAGAGAAGTCCATGATTATTTATTTTAATGGTTCATTTTTAATCTTTACCCAGACAGGTTTTATCTGGTATTGTGAAACCAGTGAACAGAGGTGATCTTGGTTGAGCTTCCTGCTTTCAGAAATGTGTCACTGCATCCAGGTTTAATGATTTAAAAAATCCATTGACAAAGAAACCTGTATATATCTGCCATATATGTACTTATACTGTGATCTTACCTCTTGTTGTTCATTTATCGTTCAGCGGAACAGCTTTGGTTATGTTGTATTCAAATGTGTGGGGTATGGCTTTGATCTTCCAAAATGAAAAAGTTCTTATATCATATTATATAATTTTGTAAATCAAGTCAAACTTTACCTGTGGATTTTATTCACTGTATTTTGATGATTTAAGTAAATTGAAAAGTCAGTTCTTGACTTATTGACAAACAGAGACATTATTCATTTTTGTGGACAACATAAAAGAGTGCATGTGAGTTCAGACATAGAAAATGGCGGCAAGTTACAGGTTTTATTAGCACGAATAAACTGATTAAGAAGGTCACTGTTGGGTGAGAATATTTTCCACATAACTACTAGCACAATTTATCTTCTTTTTACCATATTCAGATTGTATTGATGAAGTAATGTTAAATTACTGTAGATTAACTCAAACAAAGCACACACCTGCAGAAGCATATAGTAAACCTTGCCTGCCAGGATGTAACACAGATATTAATATAAGTGTAATCTGCTGCTGAACAAAATGTTCTGTAATTCTTCCTCTTTTTATTGCACATCTCCACTTTCCCATGGGTGTTCATGACAGACTTGAGTAGATGTTATCCGCCATGATATTGGTGGGGTCCAGATTAGTGTAGGCCTGGCTGGTGCTTGTGTAATTCATGTACACATCTCCATCACTTCCCGTCTGTGGAAAATCTCCCCTGGTGAAAAATGCAACCAGTTACTACGTACATCCTTAAGCTGTGACTCAGCTCTGACTCGTCCTACTACATGTGATCAACGTGATGCGGGCAATAATCTGTTACTGTCAGTGTATATTTCTCCTGGTGGGACTTACTTTGGTATTTTTTCTGGTCCAGGAAAACCTTTAAGAAAACCAAGAAATGAAAGTGACTCACAGAACATTTGCCTTAAATGTGACCCAACAGTAAAACACTTCTTTACCTTTAACAGCAGTGTTAGTGGTGGTCATTGTGTCACGATATCTTTGCAAGCCCCACCAAATCAGAACAGTGATGGCCATGACCAAGGCCAGGACAGAGAGGACAATGGCAGCTATTCCTAAATTATCACCCACTGTCCCTTGAGGAAATAGCAAACATTACAGGTAAAAGACTTAAGTCATGTGTCAGAATAGATGGATCAACACTGAGAGAATGTAACCAACCAGAATCTCAGTTTTTGTTTACAGTTTGATATAAAATATGTTGGATGAAATAAGTCTAAAATAAAAAAAAAAGTAAGTTGATGAGTTTAATTTCCTTTAAGTAAAAATGCCTTGTACATTATTGTTTACCAATCACAAACCCACAGTAAGTGAATATTGGGTCATTTAGATAGATGCTGTGAATACAACACTACATGGAGAACTTTATCACAAATTGCTATTTACACATCCAGCAATTATGAAACATCAGGATTTATGGAGTGGTGTTTCAAGGCCAATATTTGATTTTCTTTTAGCTTCTTCTTTTGGCTCTTTGGCTGTTTCGTGTTCCACAGTGTTCACCAGTTGCTCTCTAGCTGTGTCTGTGTTTTTTTCTGGCCAGGTTGTCTACTGTGAGTTTTTAAGTTTTAGCCAAGACAGCTTTTAGGGATGTGAAACAATAGAGTTGTGGCATCATTATCACCCTTTCATGTATGGGCAATGATCAGTCACGAGTCAAATGTCAATTATTAGTATTAAAAAAAAATACTGGGCAGAGGTGTTGTGTTTTGCATCAAGATGTGCAGCAAATCAGAAAAGACCACATACCTGTTGGCTGTGTGGCGATGACATAGACTGTGACGGTATTGCTCACTTGTACAGTTGACTTGGCCATGGCATAGCAGCGGTACGTCCCACTTTGATTTGGCTCGGTGAGGGTCAAGTTCATCATGCTCCCAACAATTTGCCAGGTTTGCTTAATCCAGTGTTGCCAGTGCCAAGTGACTGGTTGCACGTTGGTTACAACACTGCAGTGCAGTTTGACTGTTTGACCTACTACAACTGGGTAGTCTGGTGAGGCCACGGCCCTCAAAGACAGATCGACTGTTATGTGACAGACACAAGAAGAAACAAGAAGAAGAAACAAGGAGATATAAAACAGTTGCAGATAAAGGATGTTGGTATTACACAGACTTGGGATGGTAATGTCTGTTTATTGGTCTGCTTATCTACCACTTTTGTCCAGAATGAAATGTAATTTTTTATACAGCACCATCAACAAATCAAAATTTCACTTTGTTTTATTACTGCTCACGTGCAAAAGTACTCACATTGCTAACAGCCACATTACTCAGTAGGTTTAGTGCAAATTAATATATGTGACAACTAACTCGGTTAGCATGCCAACATCAGCATTTAGCTCAGTATACAACACTGTTAATGCTCAGAGAGCTGCCGGCAACACTTTGAACTGTTAGCCTTGTATTTAATAATTTAACTTGATGTGATGCCTTGCACATTCTGTATTACCTGCTACTGTAGTTGTGGGCATGGACATGGTCGTGGTATCAGGGTAAACAGGTGGAAACGTGGTTGTAACTGCAAAAACAGCAAAAGGCACAAATGAATACTCTGGATTCTTTCATAACATTCAGGAATAAAATTGTCCTTACCTCCACATGCACAGATGCAGCACAGCAGAAAAATGTCATGCAGCATGTTGTTGATGAAAAAGAATACGCTACAGTCCCTTTGGGCCAGCAAGAACACGAATAAATCCAGCGTAATAACCAAAGCACAGGTGAGAATGAAGGAAGTGTGAAATCAAAAGAAAGGGAAGTTTAAAGTTCCTTTTTCCAAATATGCAACAAAGGTGGTGCACAGAAATAAACGTCAGACCCCACTGAGTGTTTTTTGAAAGCACAGTAATTAATAAATGACACATTTTTTAAACACAGGGCAAGCCACAGGCTGTCAATCTCTTTCCCTCCTGTTTTTGGAAATTATCGCATGATATTAAAATAAGAGAAAATGGAACACTATTAATGTAGAAAACATAGAACACCATCTAAACAAATGCACAAATTTCATAAAGCTAATAATAATTAAATTTCATCTCATCTGTGAGAGCCTTCAATTTGTAAAATTTCAGATCTGTCAATCAGTGTAGGACCTGGAGGAGAAAACAGATAACCAGACTCCACAGAACTTTTAATGGTTTTTTAAATGTCAGAGCTGGGAGGCAAGTCTATCAGACACTCAACACACTTGGTTTCAAACATTTCATATCTCCGACAGTGGTCACCTTCAGGCTCAGGCTCTGATGACAGCCAAGATTGTTGGTTTTGGACGGCCTGACACCAGACCTCTCACCTGAGGCAGTTAAGCGCTCACTGGCTGCCAGAGTGGGTCAGGGAAAGCAAGTGGCTCTGCTACAGGCACGGAAGTAAAAAGACCAATGTATTACGCGTCACATGCAAATGAAACCAACACACAAAGTGTACATGCTCTGCAGAAAAACTGGACTGCTCGGAAACTTATCACATGTTTCTGTTGTGTCACAGAAATGGTGATGAATCTCTGTGGTCACATGTTCTAAGTTCCCAAATCAATTTTCAATCAAATTGTTAAACGATCCTTTTACTTTGTACAACAGCAATGTTTACAATACCTCATTAACAAAAAAAAGACATGACAGTGGTCTAATCTATTATTTGATTGTTTGCCTGTGCTGAGTAGATTCATTTGTTGCTTATCTTTCTTTTCTCCTCTGTTTACTGCTGGTAGAAGACTGATGTTTTTATACTGTACTGCAGAATTATACATCCATCCATTGGATGTAGCTACAGCTGCACTATATCAATGCAGGGTTGCAGGTGGGAATTGAACCCAAAGCCTTCTTAACCTCTTCACTGAGACATTGCTAACCACCCTACCACTGTGCCACGCTATTGTGTATTCATGAAAAGTCTTTAAAAAATTAAGTCATAAAAAAGAAACTAAAACATAGTTTTTTTTTTAATCTCCAACTTTGAAATTGAATTAGCGCCATAAACCAACTACTGTTGTTGGCTGAACAGATAATAACAACATTATGTTATATTAGAGCTTCTTGTGTTACTGAAGAACTGAGGATGTAGAAAATAAACAAGACTAATATTTTGCTTCATGTATTATAAAATAAACTTTTCAAATTTAAGATACTCTTGTTACCCACTACTTTTTTCACTTTTACAGTTATGTTTAGAAATATAACTTATCTCAGTAAAACTCCAGCAGCATACTCTGACTTGTATTAAGAGCCAATGGGGCCAGTCTATTATATGAACAGACGTGCGGTGTATGTAAGAAACGCAGTCAGTTCCTGGTTAGGCTCCATTTTGGAGGTCACCACTGGGGTCAAGTCAGTGCCCACTGCCCACGTACTCCACCCCGCACGCGAAAATGCCTCAGTTCTCAGCAATAACCACCTGGTTATAAAACTGGTTTGGTCTCCTTGACCCCTTGGTTTTACATAATTAGTGTAAATGATATCAGGGCCTAGCCGGTCCCTTTCCGTTGACGAGCGGCTCGGTGTTTTTCAGGGTGCTGATGCCGGTGAACGTGCGTGACCTCTCGGCCGTGTTTTATGGCGTCGGCGCCTTTTGGTGGAAGTTTCAGTGGATAGTTTACAAATATCGGACAAATATTATCCTTCACTGTGCGGTTAATAGACAGAGCCTGAAGATATCTGTGCTTCCGTGGTGTTTTGAGGTGAGTGAAATGATTGTGATATTCCGTTTACACGTTGGTAGACCTGCTAATTAGCCCAGCAGGTGTCTGCCCCGGTGTGCACTCACCGCACTGGGCTCGTTAGCTTAGCTTGTGAAGTGTTCACCATCCGTTCCCGTTTTCATATTTTGCACGTACGAAGAAAGGGTGGTGTGATGTTGAACTCACAGTTGTGTCATTAAATGTAGGAAGTGGGGTTCTTGTCAAAAGGAAACGGTTGCTAAAACAAAACAAGCAGCCCTGGACCATACATTAACAGCAAGCAGCAAACAGAAATATTACGCAAGATATGTACATAACACACACTACATAACATTTGCAACTCCCAGCTCTCACGTACAAGTGAACATGATGCACTCAGGTACATATGAGCCAAATGCAACAATAGTATTAATGCAGAATGAATGACCAATGTCAATTAGTAGTATGATCTTTAAATGCATTATACATTGTAGCCTATAAATGATTTTTGTAAGTGAAGTATTAACCTGCAGCTTTGTCAGTAACTCTAGAGGGGCAATAAACAGACCAGTTCCCTCCTAAGGAGAAGTATAAAGTGGCACAGTGATAAAGTGAAGTTCCTTTAGTGTTTAGTTTAGTGGCTTAAATGTACGAGGTCTTAAAGCAGATGTACTTAATTTTTATTCTGCTGACATTAATTCACAATGAAACATGCATGTCAGCTTTATTTTGTACTTTGTATGTATAGACATGAAGAGGGTACAGTTCAGACAATGACTTTGCTTTGCTTCGTCACCAGATACCCACACAAAGAAACACAAGTGTTAATCTGTCGAGCACCATCGACTGGTGTGATATTTGCAAGCAGACCATGGAAAGCAGAAAAGCTGTTTTTTTTGCTCATGTCACTTACATCCCTATTTCCAGAACCGTTGTTTTTCTATTTGTAGCTGTGGATGAGAGAGATAGGATGCAACAGTGTTTCTACACATGCCCCACAGGCATCTGTGACTTCCTCTTAATGAAGTTGCGTAAACCAGAGGGGACAGAGGAACCACTCTCTTTCTGTCTCTGAGCAAAAGATAAATAGTGATAGTGTATAATCTTCCATTGCCGTCCTTGTGTGCGCATAATGTGCGGATACGAGTGTGTGTATGTGTGTGGTCTGTGTCCCCCAAGTCATTATTCTTCATTATTCTTCTATTATTCATTACTCATTCATTATTCTGTCTGTACCGCTGGCTAAAGTCATGCCTGTTGGTTCTTCTCACCACAGACACTACCAGCAGCACAGAGAAGCTGCGTGTATATTTTCATTGGTGTAGTGTGATTGTATTAATGATCACTTCATCCCTACAAAGTGCTCAGTATACTGCTTCCTGAATGAAATATCTTGTTCTAAATGCTTCACTGTGATCATGTGTTGTGGTGCTGAACAGGTAGTGTTATAGTGACTTTTAATACTTTTTTCCCATGGATTTGGTGGAGCTGTGGACCTTTCAAATTGTCATGTTGTTTTTATGTTGTCATTATGTAGTCATAAAATAATGACAAAACAGTGAGAAGCTCTTCCTGTATGTGAAGGTAGATTTTTTGTGTTTTTCCTGAGCACCAATAGGCCCAAAAGTCTGTTTTTTCTCTCTGTCAGGACTTTTAACTGAACAAATAATCGACCACTGGGTGGCGCTCAGCTTCCATAGTTTCCATCCTATCCTTCATGTTCCTGCATCAAAGCTTCAGGACACACAGGCGCCTTCCTTTCAGCCTCCTTTTCTGTGATCCCCAACCATCCGTCTGCTATCTTTGCTGCTTGATGTCGCTGCTTGATATAGGTGGCTGCAGGTCATGTTCCTATTGACCGTATAGTTAATGAGAAATCCATCAGGCAGGCTTTCCACTACACTTAAAGATTCGAAATTGTAATTTTACAGCAGATATATTTTGTGTATTTGCATTTTTAGAATACAGTGAGCATTTATGTTTGTCATTAATCTAATTTTAATCACAGTTTCTTTGGTTTTAGATTGTGAAAGAAAATCTCTATGTATTAGCAGCCTATTTCATGGTTTATAGGTAAATTCCTTTCAGATGAATTCATGCTTTTATCTACTGCAAAAACCAGACAGTTGCTTTCAGTGTCAGTGTGACAGTCTCTGGCTCTGGGGTGTTTTTTTTTTTTTAGTTCACACTTGAATTGCTGTTCCCATCCTCTTGTGCTTTGCGTTTGTTTGTCTGTTCAGAGCATTAGCCCTATGGGGGGTTACAGTCACTTCATTATGAGGAAATACATTGTTATGTCTGTGAGTTGAGAAAGCAGGAGATTCAGTCAGAGATTTTCTCTTTGAGGCGGTTGTTCTTGATGACCCAAATGAAATATGGAGGAACTGTGTGTGTGAGTGTATGTGTGTGAGTGTATGTGTGCGCGTGTGCTTGTGTGTGGGCAGAAAGATGAAGAAGCTCACTCATCCCTGCATCATTTTTTGATGGATAAGTTTCCTTCATCTTCTTGTCACGCGTTGGTTGTCACGGTGATGACGAGTGGCTTCCTTCTGCTTTTCTGGCGGGCGGTAGGATGTGACAGTCGTACGGACAGCTGCCAGCATGCGTGTCACTGCTCTTCATCCTACAGACCCCCCCTCCCCCAACACACACACACACACAGCATGGTTTCTGTTACTCTCTCCATCCCGTCTCAGGTCAAATGATAAACCGCTCACTTAATGTCCGTTTTACCAGTTCCCTCCTGCACGATCCGCTGCGCTGCATCTTAAACTGAATATTATTCCTTTCTCCCCTATCTCCCTCAGCTGACCTGTTTGGTGCTTCAGAAATAATAACAGCTCTGAGAACAGCAACAGCAGTGACAAGAGCTATTACAACGTCGTGCAACACAGCAACAGAGGACAGACAGCACTCAACTCCAGATGGGCGCTTCCTGTGCCAGGCAGGAAATGGCACTGAGCTCCCTCGCCATCATATTTCATTTTAGCAGAGAACAGAGATGATCATCACTTCATCTTCGGCACATCTTTCCCCCAACGGGTGAGCTGTAAATTCATTTCGGTCTTTTTGTTCTCCTTCTCTGTGTGGATCCCACTTGGGTTGTTGTCATCACTGGTGAGAAATTCGGGGCGTTCAAACTCCGATATTCAGCCCCAGAGCCTCCTCCCTCCCTGGTGTAGCGGCTCTCTGAGTGGAATGGAGACGATTTGATCGTGGCTGACCACACACAGATGTGCACAAGTGCATGACACGCGTGCTCATGTGTAGACAAACACACTCGCTTAAATGCGCTTGGATGCAACATAAATCTCTGCAAACACTCAAATAAAAATCTATCCCAAATTATGCTCATTAAAAGGCCACTGATTTTAAACATTAAGATATAATGTCTTCTGCAGCTGTGGAGAAGCTTTCAAAACCAAAACAGGATTTCCTGCACGCCTCCATGAAGGTCAGTGTACTTATCATGCTGAGTGCCACCCAGCCTAAGACAACAGTATAATTTCTTCTGGCTCTGGAGGAGTTTCTTAAATCCAGCAAACAACTAATAATTATCTTGAGTAAAGCTTAAAACTTCAAATACTTGATGAAGAATTGAGTTATAAACTGGAGGCATGGAATTTGAAAGATGAGGCCTTTCAACATTCACAGAAGGTCTAATGAAATATGTTAATAAGTTGCAATATGGGAAGTGTATGATTCAGTGGTTTTGAATCTTGATTCCCAGGGACTAAAGGTTAGGATATTTCTAGCTGTTCTGTTAAACTGCTTTAATGATCTGTCCTCAGCATGTCCCTTCACTTAATGAATGTGAAGTATTAACTTGAGTACCCTTATTGTCTCCATGCCTTGGCCTCTTTAATTTTGATGATTCTTTATCTAATGCAACTGTTGGAGTCACCCAAGGTCTTGGAATTGCAATACTAAATTGCTTCGATTTTTTTTTTTCATAGCATTTATCTTTCATTACATCGTTACATCCTTTAGATAATTTGTTCACAGTAGAAGTTCAGACAGAAAATCACTCAGAAATAGACAGAAAGGACACGGCATTGAAACAGGCCAGAATCGAACGCATGCAGGATATTGTATCAGTGTATGTGTCCAACACAAAGCCACCAGGACACTGTTGTTAAAGTGCTGCATTACAGCGCATAGAGAAAACATGAAAGGTACAAAACATGCCAACGTTATGTATGTACACTTATTTGGGCTGCGATCACACACACATATTGCAAATTTGTGTGTGTGTGAGGCTGCATCATCCCTGTGCTGTGCAGAGGATGTGCTCAGTTGTGCTGTATAGGCCCTGTGTTGAACAGATGTCGGAGACACTGATACTGTCCCTGCGCTGAGCGGGAACAAATTACAGGCCGATGTGCACACGAGCACGGACACAGACACACGCGTGCCACAAATATAACCTTCAGATTACAGATGGCCCCTATCAGAGACTGCTGGTTGGATTTGCTAGATGTAAATATGAAGGGGTAATCCAGCGCAGGGGAGAGGGGGGTATGACATAGGGCAGGACAGCCACCAGATGGTGAATGTGTGTGTGTGTGTGCACGAGTGCGTGCGTTAGAGGGAATGTTAAGCATGCTGTTGCGCTGACATTGGGATTATAGTTTTTGATGTGCCACAGATGGACCTGTGGTGTTTTGTTCTCAGCACAAAATGCAGGTTGGTAACGGTCCTCAGCAAGAGACGCACTTGTTTCACTTTCCCCTGCTCTCGGTCCCAAGTTGCTCTTTGGCAAATGGTTGTCATGGTCATGTCTGTCATAGGTTAATAGAGGCCTACACTATGAGTGACCTTGAGAGGGGCTGTGAGTGGTCTGACTTTCAACCTGGATCTCCTGCTGTTTGTTTCTGCTGATCAGACGGACGGGGAGGAGGAGAAAAAGAACGTGGTGTTGTCGTACCAGTGAGGCCTTGTTTCATGCTTTGCCCTGCTGAGGCCTTGTTTCATGCTTTGCCCTGCCGAGGCCATAAGCCAGTCGAGCTGCCATGCCATGATACAGCGAAACAACCTGGGGAACATTTTCCCCCTGAAATACTTTTTTCATTTCACCTCCTCCTCTTCTCCTTCTTTCCCTACCCACGTCTCTTTTACCCTTTTTGTCCTTGCCATAATTTCATCTCTTTGCACGTCATTAGCAGGCTGGTGCCTAATGAATTTCTTATCTCTCCAAATTCAGTGGCTGTCGCGATAACGTTTATTGTTTTCAGTTTTACTATTCCCCACACTGGCGGCAGGGGTGTGTGAGTGTGACAGTGGGGGAGAGGGAAAGAAACGGTGAGACAGGCAGATATGTAGACAGACAGAAGCTGAAAAAAAAGAGAGGTCTCACCAGTGGTGGCATTTTAGCAGTGTATCATCCAATATTTAAGTTTTAAATGTCAACACAAATGAAGGTATTAAAATGTGTGCGCTGTAGAGGCGGATTGTAGCACACTGGGAGGGATACAGTACACGGAGAGACGTCAAGAAGAACAGGTGGTGGGATGACAGAATGAGGAGATGAGGAGATGGGGGAAAAAAGGGGAAAAGAGACAAAACGAACGGCTGAACCTTTTTGAGAAGAAAGAAAAAAAAATCCTCTGCCTGGAAACTCATACAGCAAGGGAGCAGAGAAGAGGAAGCTTAAGATGATTAAACAAGGAGAGGAAAAAAAGGATTGTAGTCGAAGGACAGCAGTGGCAGATGTGAGTGTTCTGGTCTGTTACTAATGTTCCTCTGAAGAATTAAAGTCCAGGAAGAGGTTAGCACACCACACACACACACACACACACCGGTACGTTAGCACACATGCACGCTGTCAGCTCGGTGTGTCTGGGTTGGCGAGGACCCCTGTAAACATCAGCAACCCCCTACTGGCTTTCCCTCGGCAGTAGTTAGTGACTTAGTGACCCATGCAACCCCTCACACACCGGCATCAGCCCCTGTAGTAGCGCATGGTCGATCCAAAGTGTCACCTCGCTAAATACAGGCACACACACACATTCACAAATTCATACACACACATTGCTTGCTGTAAGTGTTAAGCACACTCTTTTGACACCTTTTCCTCATAACAGCAGGCATGTGGGGTGTGATATGAGGAAGAGAGGGGGAGGGTTTGAGTTGGGAAAAGCAGAAAAGGAGATTGGATGGAGAGCTAATAGCAGCTGTGTCACACTTCCAGCATTAGTGTAATGTGGTGTCAAAACAAGGCCTGAGTTGAGCTCTTGAAGTGTGTTTTAATACACGAGGAGTACAGTAGCATAATTGTTAAAGGAACCTGCTTTTTCTGTATAATAGCTCCACGCTGAACGGATCTGCAGTATAGCTGCTTTCATACGTTTTGCTGGCTGGATGCTCTAAGTGGTGATTTATTTTAGCTTTGTCAAGTCTGTCTCAACGAGATGATCCAAAGGTTGACACTTGGCCTGTGAAGCTGTGACTGTAATTATGATAATCCCACATTTTAAGTGCAGAGTACAGTACAGAGGTGGATGTAAATCTTGAAATTTTACATTTTAATCTTGGCCCAGCAAAGCTTCCATATACTTTATAAAACATTGCTGACAATGTGTTCTTATAAACTTTTCATCTTCTGGTAATAAACGTAGATCAGATTGAAGTTATCCTGAAAAACATTAAAAAAAAAAAAAAAATGTGATTCCTTCTGTTCACCACCACCTGCTGCAGTTACAGTTCCTCACTGTTTTTGGCAGGAAAACTGAATCTGGAGCTCCCATTCACAAAGTTTCCTAGAAGTGGCAGTTGGTCTTGATGAAGATGCTGTAAAAACAAGTTACATACTAAAATGTAAAAAAAATAAATGTAATGAGTTCTAACATTACAGTTTCAGCTGGATATAAGATATTGCTCCTGGATGACTCTCAGAGAAAGAGGTACTGTAGTGGTTTATGTATTAGCGCTCTATATTGCAGCACTTTTTTTTGCCATTAATGTGATTTCATGGCCTTAATTGAATTCTCACCTGCCAATATGACTGTATTAATTGGATGTTTAATAAACATCGCTTTTACTACTTCAATGCTACTATTGACACTATTACAGTAATAATCTCAAACTCTCAGAAGGTTTTTTTTCTCAGTTCTTTAGCTGCTATAAATAAATAAAATTCTGTAAAAATTCACTGTGTCAAAAACCATTTGTAAAATTGTGCAGTGACTTTAAAAGATGAGATTGATCCATGACAGGATGTAAAACAGCATCAACCACAGTGATCGGGTAAACCACATTCCTTCACCGAGATCAGGTGACTAAAAGTTCTCGTCCTTCAGCTGCTCTTAGTGATTTAGAACTTACATTATCTACTCATCTACGATTACATCTACTGTGACGTCTTGCAAGTACTTATTCCACTTATTGCCATTATGTTTGCATAGTTGCAGCACCAATAGGAGTGACCTCCATCCGTGGCAGATTAGCCTCCAAAATACCTTTTAAAGCAATGTGATGCACCACTCTAAATTATTCTCTAATACCTTATACTGATAGGGTCAGGGGAGACATTATGGGGGCTTTATTTAGAGTGTCAAACAAATTAGCCTCCTCTATGCTCCAACCTCTTTAAAGGAAAGAAAGAAAGAAAATGTAACTCGTAGATCGATAAGTTGAAGGGCAGCAGGCAGTGAGCGTGAAGAGATGTGACACATACACACAGTCTATCGTGAAGTGAAGGTCATGTAGAGGTAAACTGTGTGTTTAAGAATGATTTTAACCCAAGTTAAAGCTATGAGGAAAGAGGAGAGCTTATATTTTGCTTTCATGCTTTCGTTTGATGCCACAGTTCAACTTTGAAGCCATTTTACATTAATCAGCTGAAAAAATAATTCATTTGGGGGAAGGCAAAAAAAGTTAAGGCAACTTTAGGACCTGTAATGAGCACTTGCTCCATTTTGCCTTAGTTGTAGGTACATGTGTGTGTTGTTTGACAATCCAAACACAGGCTTTGTTCTGCAACCATTACAAAAATCCTCAGTTTTACGTGTCGTTTTCCAAACGATTCTCATCGTTTGTTCTCATGCTCGAGGCGCCTGCACACCTCTCATCCTGTTCTGCACCAGCAACTCAGACAGCCATTGTGTGTCGAGTCTACACAAGGACCCAGAAGCTTCATTACACTCCTGGTCTCCTCACAGTAAACCCAGCCAGAAAGCAGCCGCCGTGTTGCACGGCACAGAGACTGCCAACTGTCCACATGTCCTGGGTATGGCTGAAGTGGGCGCGGCCTGCCGAGCGACGCTTAACTGTCTCAGCAGGAACATCAGGAGCGCAATTCTGCTTACTGTCCCCACCCATATGGCCCTGTTTTTCACTTTTAGAGCAGAGTACCCGGTGCAGATGGGACGAGAGAGTGAACAAGAGCTGAGGAATGGATGAGGAAAAAGTGAGACAATGACAGAAGCTAGATAGAGGGTTAGGTTGAAAGAGAAAGAGATGTCCAAACCGAGGGACTGAGAGACAGAGATGGAAAACCAGAGTGGCACGAAATGAGTAATTGAGGGAGATAGAGAGAAAAGGGTTGAGAGGGTGTGAAATGTGAGAAGAGAGTTTAATTTGTTTTCCGGCAGTGTCGTGCCGTCACAGAAATGTGTTTACCAGCCCCTACTTTGCCATTAGTGACACTTGGGCGCTCCTGTAGAAGAAACCAAATAGGTTCATAACTGCCTCATGTATCCTCCAAATGTCCCCATAGCTCTCCGTCTGTTGGACTGTGTCCGTCCTTATGTCTCCTCTCCTCTCTCCATCCATCCCCCTCTCTGTCTCCCTCTGTCTCCAGTCTCTCTCTTTTTTTTTTCCTCTTGTGCCTGTCTCTTCCTTCCTTCAGCTCAGTCTTCCTCCAAGTCTAAACCGCTGCCTGCTGTCATGACAGAAAGTTGACCCAGAAGTGCCACAGTGCAGTGAAGGGCGAATGAGTGGAGTGCATGCAAAAGGGAGGGAACAGCACACATACAGATGCTGTGTCCCATTTTAGGGACTGCCGTCTTGGACACATGTGGCCTACCAGGGTGTATCTGACAGTCTGCAGTGGATTCATCATACTGGAGCATTATAAGTTCCTCTCAGAAACCAGAACATTACCAGCAAGGCAAAGAGGCTCACAGGTTAGAGCAGTGGCAGAAAGTGATTAATTTTGCAGATAGTTAGATCATAAACAAAGTTCTTACTATTAATCTTGTTGGGAAAATCATCACGTGTACCTAGTGTCATGGCAGCACATCCAGTAGTGGTTGAGATATTTTGGTTGGGAACAAAGTGACACTAACTTACATAACTTAAGCTAAGAAAGTGCAACATGGATAAACAGGAAAATCACACACCAGTAAAAGGGTGCATTGTGCAGAACATCAATGTATTTTACATTTCTTTTCCAATAGTGATTAAAGTAAACTGACAAGAACAAACAAAAGAGTTAATGCCTGGGATCAGATCACATCAGTAGGGAAATGACTGCAGTCCTTTGTCACATCTGAATGGGACTGACATGTTTACTTATAGGTGTGGCAGTGAAAGAAATACAGAGTGAAGACACCACGGACTTGTCTGAAATATTTACTTGTTACTCGTTCTTGTTTTTAATTCTTTTAGTCATCTTTGTAGTACTTCAGGCTTTTATCTCTACTCCCTGCACATTAGCCTTATGTATCCCTCTTGCCAGTCTCTGCAGGCCCTATGTTGCACCCTTCAGCAGCTTGAAAAGACCGTTCTGTGTCCCTGCCAGCCCATCAGCTTGCTTTCCTCAACCCAGCGCCAGCTCTCACAGGCTGCTTCAGCTAACACAAACCCCTCCACCTACTGTGCAAATTCAATAAAAGAACACAAAATCTATCTCGACTGACAAAGAACACCAGTTTAGGAAAGAATATATTATTGCTTTGATATATTGGTAGTAAACAATGTAAGTTCTATCTTAACTGTTTTCTACAATGCTTTCTAAGATAAAAGTCTCAAGTTCTCCACCACCACCGCAGTGAACTGTCCTTTGAAAAGCAGCCTGGAGGTGAAAGGTGTGACTGCACTGACTCTCGTTGTAGCTGCTGCTAAACTCTTTAAAGGTGTTGACTTCCTCTCATAATATGGTGTCAGTGAGCACTGCTCTCAGAGCTTGACAGAGAATACCCTTTGTTAATATTTTAACAGTTCAAACAGTAGGAGACAAGGTGGAGTGATAGATACAGGTAAGACAGATTGAATCTCAGGGTCAATACATGGAGGAGAGTTGAGCCAACCTTCGCTTGTCTCCGGTCTTTTTTGAGTCAACATTCAACATTGGCAGTGTTGACTTAAAAATGTTGACTTAAAGGATCGAAAAGAAATGGAGAAGGAAACAAAGGAGAGTGGAAGAAGAACACGAAATGTGGTGTAAAAATATCAAAAGATAAAGAAAAATCTGTTCAGTGGGTGTATGTAGCCATCTGTATCTCTGTATGCATGTGAGTTTGCCTGTGCAAGTGCATGAAGTTGTGTGCTTGTGTGTGTGTGTGTGTCTGTTTGTGTGCATCTTGGGAGCAGCTTTTGAATGGGAGGATTTAGGAGGGAAAGTTGGAGCAGAAAACTGCTGGAGGTAATCTTGTGGCCTACAGCTGATAACAGCTTTCCACCTGGAGCCTCTTAACAAATGCCTGGACCACCTTCAATCAGCCATATGTCCTTCAGACAGAGAGGGAGGGAGACAGTAGATGAATTTTTAGAGAAGAATAGTGACATAATGCAGTGCTGACAAGATGCTGGACGTGCAACCTTTTTGTGATGGAGAAATGTGTAATATTTTAGCATTTTCATGCACTTGTCTAACACCTACACTCCATGCTGCATGCCAATGATTTCCTATGGCAAAGGGAAACAATTACTAGTCACAGAAAGTACTAGATAGCATGTGGAAATTGCACAAGGGGACCATTAATCAAGTCTAAGAAAATTACTTAAGTGACATCCCTCTGGTATCTCAGCTTGGGCTTGAAAATTTACAATTTTGATGTAATTACAATTTACAAATTCAATGTGTGGAGAAAGAAAAATCAGGATTTATCTGGGCCTGTTCTGTGTGGAAGCCAAGAGAGGCAAGTGATTTTTTTTTTTTTCCAGTTCCTGCTCAGGGCTTCTGTTGCTGCTTTTTTAAGTATGCTGCTCATAACAGCATGGGTATGCTTTGAATAAAGTGACTGGCGCCTTGTCACTTTTTTTTTTTTTCCCAAAACAGACAATCTGACAATCACTCTAACTTTGGGCCAGATGTACGGATGTAGTTGAAATATTCGGGTTCTGAACTTCTCTCTTAAGGTTTTTTTTTTTTCAACCTTCACACAACTACTTCTGCCACTGTCTTGTTATGAATGTGGGAGAGAGCGCCTTAGTGAGTGGGCTGTTGCCTATTTGTAAAATTCTTGCCTTTCATAACTCTCTAAAATGGCAGGCTTTTGGTCCCACATTTGAGTGTGGCCATCTGGAACAGTTATTTTTCTCTTAGACATTATTGGAAGATGCTTGGTATGAACTGGTACATCTTAAGCAAAGCCTTGCATCAGCTGAAGATCTTGTTTTTGTAACCCTCCTGTGATTTGCCTTGCTGCACTGATGGAGAAGTGTGATCCCAAAATCCTGGAGCTGCCATTTCACTCTGATATTCGACATAAACATTGGAAACTCATGGAGGAAAATTTTTCAGGTTTTACCTCCAGAGTTTATTAGGATGCATGTGGTGGTGCATCAAAAAGCTTAACTTTGTCTGTGTGAGTGTGGGTGTGCATGTGTGTATGCACACACACACACATAGACGCACACACACACATTAGAAACATCTGTCTGTCTGTCTGGTCTTGGCCTAATGGGCCCTCAGCCCTTGCATTGCTGACAGAAAATCAATGACCCACTGGACAGGCCCAATACTCCTACGTCTGTGCATAGAGAGAGGGAGGCAGAGAGAGAGGGATGAAGGCCAGTTGACCCACTGTAAACACTATGGATTCATGTTCGCGGCTTATGACAGAGTTGTCACACATCTCCTTTCACTAAGTCTTGATTTCAGTCGTGTGCCCTAATCTTCCTCGTGCTCATGCTCACACACAACCATGTGGACTCAGACAACACACAGATTAGTACACCAGATGCACAATGCCATTTGTATTTCTGAAAAGCATTAGGCCCGAGACTTTCAGCATGACATTCCACAATGGGGTCAGGTTAACCAGATTACCCACAACTTCAGAGAGTTGTTAAAATGGGATATCAGACAGCAGAACAGACTGAGAAACAATGAAAAGGGATTGAAAGGGAAAGAGACCAGAAGAACTGAAGAGTACAAGTACAGATCGTGTACAGTCTCAAGATGCATTCTGGCAGTCAAAACGTGGGTCTTTCTGAATCTGAGACAAGGAACGTGGGAGCTGTGTGAAAATCTGCAGCGAAGGTGTGAGGACTCAAGTTAAATTTGAATTTTAAGATAAGAAATACTGAAACTTTAATGATCCCTGTGGGGGAATTATTTCAGTGCAGCAGCAAAAGTAATCTGATTCAACAGCAAAATAAAAATGCTTCACAGAACATATAAAATAAGGAATAATATAGCTGAGAAAATAGAAAATAAAAAAGGAGAAATATTGCAAATTAAGTGCAGATCATGAATAGATTGAGCTTCTGTTATTACATTCACTTTTTTCCCATATAGGTTTATGTACAAGCGGGGGTTTAAAATAGATTATGACATGGAGAAGAACAACAAACTGGACACACTGACTTTGGAAACATCATATTGACCAAAAACTCTTAATTTACAAGCTTTTCAGGGAAGAGCAAGAGATGTGGTTGAAGGTCGGTGAGAAAAACAACATCATCAGTCACTTCAGCAAACAAAAACAATGTGTTCCCATTTAACAAACATAGTAATAACAACTCCTGTCTGCCGTGCCAAAAGGAAGAATCAGTGACTCTGTTACAGAGCCACAAACGTCCCCAGAGGGAAGATGTCAAAGTGGTTAGTTAGATGGGTCAACAAAAATGCTAGACAATGTTAGATTTTGGCAGAGGAGACGCACTTCTGTTTTCCTTCTGTTCTCCCATGAGAGTCAACACTGGTTTCTTCATGACAGTCATTTTTGTGCCAAATCTAACTAAGCCTTAAAGGAATACCATGACATTTATCTGTATATTAAGTATTTCTGTGTGTGGCCAGCAGCCAGTTGGCAGTTACATTGTATAACATGACATAAGATGTTTAGTAGTGGTCCGTAGAGCTGGGAGCTGGGTGGATTTTGTGAACTTGGACAGCTAGAGTACCTGTTGCCAGTCTAAGTTAACAAGCCGTTAGCTTGAGTCGAGTATTTTGGCGTAAAGATTGTGATTTAGCAGCAGAATAAGTGTATTTCCCATTCATTTTTTGTGATCTGCACTGATTTGACACATGATGTCATCAGAGTGCACCAGGGCTGAACAAAAGTGAATTGAATCAGAAAGCATGTGGGAGGTCAGTGGACTTCTGCTTCCAGCTCGGCATCTCGCTGCTGCGAGGATTTCCCAGTGAAATGCTGGATCACATGATAATCTCAGTTTAATACACAAATCCCCAACCCCAATCCAATCAAACCTAATACCCCCACTGGGCCAGGCTGGGCAGGGCCCACCCACTCTTCATCCCTCCCATCGTCTCACTGAACACCACCATCACTCAACTTTTCTTAAGAGCTGGAGCCTCCTTGTCAGCTGCTGTAAGTGTAGGAAAGGATTTAGGTGTTTAGCACAACAGAGTGGAGCAAGCATGTCAGAAAGCTTGTGTGGATTCGCTCTTGAAAATAAGCACATTTTATTAAGACATCTAGATGAAATGGATGTGAACATCCAATATGACAATGCTCAGATCAAAAGATAAATGCAGAATCAGAATTTAGAGGGTTTTTTTTTTCATTCACACAAATGTACACACATGCTCTTAGTAAGAGAAATCGTGTAATCTTTATAAACACACACACACAAAGGCAGAGAACTACAGAGGAGAGATTGTGTGTGTGTGTGTATCTGTGTGCGTGTAATGCCCAGCCGGCGGTGGTTAATGCTGTCCCAGAGGGTTTTAATCCAGATTATCAGGAGTATAAAGTCACTGAGTCTCCCTCTCAGCTGGGCCTAGCCAACCCTTCAGTGCATGTACACACACACAGACACACACACTCTCACACGCACTCTCTCTCTCTCTCTCTCTTTCTCTCTTTCACTCAGAGAGAGTCTCTGTTTTGGATTATCCTCTAGGGGGTGCTGTGTATCCAGACAGAGAGCGTGGTCCAGCTGGTGTGTTTCAGAGCACACGCAGCCTCCTCTCAGATGCAGCTCATCCTGCTGCGTGAAGACCTCAAATCAACTGCACTCAGTTTGACCTATTTCAACATATTCACAACGTTATCGTTAGCTCATTTGACATTTATATGACGCCTTCTCCAGAGAGCTCCTCCTTTGTCCTAACACAGTAAGAGCGTTTTATCTCGTGATATAACAATCAATGCAGACATCTGTGTCTGCTCTGCCATTTTGGACAAGACCACATGGCCGAGTTTCCCCTCCACCGTCATTTACATATATCAGTGTGATCTGCATATTGCCCAGTTGGTGTGGATTAATTTCACCGTGTTTAATCTGATGGTAGATTGATGCTTGCAGCAAGGTTGGCTGGTCTGTATGCGCTTCCACATATTCGCTCGCTCACTCACACGTCCCAGTGACAGGCAGTCTGATTGGATCACAACCAGTCATTTTCCACTCAAATAGCCAACAAATGAAATGTCTCTGCTACATGCAGTGGGGCTGCTTGGCCAGTATCCAGGTGGAGCTGTGGCCTTTTCCTTGGTTTTCTTTAAATATACATCTACCATCTACATTTTCTTTTTGGCATTAGCGCTAATCTTGCTTTCTCCTGCCTGATCACACTCTGCCTCTGCTTTTCCTTTCTCTCTGTTTCGCATTCTCCCTGCATGCATGTTTCCTGGTGCTCTGTAAATTAGGCTGAAAATGGAAGATTAACCTCTGGAGATGAGAAGCTTCCTTAATGCGCTCTGTTCCTCCCGCTCCTGTTCTCTTTTCAGTAAACCACAGCATTACAATATTATTTAATGGGAGCATCTAATTGGAATCAGCTGGAAAGCAGAGGAACTGGGTGGCCAAGACTTTTACAAGGCTGTGAGATTCAAACATGGAGGATTATGCTCATTAAGAGACTGTGGTGCAGAAGTTCTTTTGCGTGTGTTAAGAAAGTTTCCAGTGGGGGAGGGGTAGGTGTCCTTGCTGCTGCAAGCGCATGTTTCTGGGAATTCGTTTTTGTGTACGATTCATGGCTTCCCATGTTCAACCAAAATTAAATATCAACCAGTAATTGGATGCATTTTGTAATTTTGGACCCACAGCACATTTATTTTGTGCTTGTATTATGCTAAATTCTCTGTGTAATTTTATGGTCCTTTTGATGCCTTTTTCTACCCACCTCAGTGAATTTGCAGCAGAAGGCTAAGGCAAAGCTTTGCCAGTTAACTTCCTGTATGGTTTACTGGCATGCAAGCTTCACTATGGTTTCCACTGACAATAGGATGACTAAATACAGTATGTCCATGGCTGCTGCTCCTTAAAACAATTACAAAGGAAATGCTTTTAGCAGCTGTGGGCGGCCTGTTCTTGATTTTGTTTTTGTTTTTCCAGCGTGAACATTGCATTGCATTGCTACAGTAGGTGTTTCAGTGCTTAAACCAGAGTGTAAAGTCTCCCTGTTACCCTGTCTTTTCTTTTTCTTTTTTTTTTTTCTCGAGCATACATTTGGTCAACAGGAAGGCTGGACAGTGATTCATAAATATGCAGAAGAAACCTATTGAGTTATTACTGACCAGTGTTTCACAGCTTCACACATGAAAATGAAAACAACTGTACAATTAACATGAAATATATTGTGATTCGTATTATGTTGTGTGATATTCGGTCTAGTTTAATGTTATTGCAGTGAACAGTCATGATATACAGTGTACTGTCTGTAATCCTTCCTCTGGAGCTGTGCAAACACACGACCTCTGTGTGCCTTTTATTACGATAGTGTGAAGCCTGCAAGTTATCAGACCATAGGTCCTTACACCTCGCCTGACTACCACCCATACTGATAAGTTCCTTACGGGTAGCCCCCTGGTATGAACTGATTGTGTAAAAAATACTCTGTGTGTGTAGCACCAAACCCAGCAGATCAGCTAAAAATGCATTACACGCCTTTTCTCTTTAATGTGATATGTTTTTGTGGCCTGGCTCTGCCTTATTCCTTTCTTCCCTTATTCAGATCCCCGTTAGCTGCCAGCGTAGAAAACAACAAAAGGATCATGCAATACATTTATATTAAATACGCTGGTACAACATCAGAGTGCCCACACTTAAAAATCTGAAGAACTTCTGGGTGAACTGTCATAAAAATGCTGATGTACATAGTTCCCAGAGGAGCAATGCCAACATATGGTTAACTGTTTTTTATTCTAAGCAAGTCATTCGATGGCTTGCCACAATATTAAATGCAGCTGTTCATGATTCCCAAATGTTGAAGCTTAATAACTTTGAGGTTGACATTTGAGGTTTTGTGTCAAATGTCTTTACAAATGGACACATTTAGTTGCAGACATTCATGTCTCTCCTAAGAATTGTAATACCCTTTTCCCACCAAAATTAGTGGGTATGAGTGGGTTTTTTAAACGTGGGTAAACCCATTATTAAGAGCAGATTGACCTCTTTTCCACTGCCAGTCGAGTTAGCCTTTCTGTTCAGTTTGAGGACACACACACACAACTGCAAGCAGCGATCTAATCACATGCCGTTCCAGAGCACACACACAGATGCAGGAGAGAGAGTGTGAGCTGCTAGCTGCCCTGCAAGCTGTTAAAACAGGCCGGTCACATCTCACCTCTGGGCTGGTGTTTCTGTTAAAGTGTCGAAGCCTCCGTGTGAGATGCTTCGATCGGCGATTGTGTTTTTTAAAAGGTTCATTGAGGAGGTGTGCTTACGTTGTCATCCTGGAGTGCAGCGTTGGTGCTTTAACAGCACCGTGCTGGACAGGTGACAGATCTGTCTATAGCATGTTGTTCAGTAGGATAAAGGGTGAAAATTTGTGTTCATCCAGGTGTTGTGTTTATGTGAAGCTGTTAAATACCTTTTGACTACCCCAGCCATTTAACCTAGGTTTATTGATGGAAGCAGGTCTTAGCAGTTTTTTTTTTGACCAATGGAAAAGGGCCTTAAGAGATCAACTACAAAACTTTTCCTTTAGCTCTATCATCAGGTTTCAAATTTCACCTGTCCAATGCTTTGGTTAATAGCAGAATTCATCCTTCCTACCAACCATAGCTGCCATTTAATGTTTCCTGCTAAACGAAAAGATGATGAACAGGCAGTTCTACCAGCTAAGCATGTTATCGTTATCATCACGAGTAAGCCAACATATGGACATTAGCATTAACTGAAAGCACTGCTGTCCAGCCTCACAGAGCTACCAGGCTGGCTCCAAGTCTTGTCTTTAAGATTGTTTTCATAGCGTATTGTTTTTATCATAAGACAGCTGGCAGAAGAGGTGCAGGAATGCAGATGAGGAGATTGCAAAAAACATCCCTGGCAAGTGGGTAAAGGCGCTGTCATGCGTTTACGTAGTGCAGCCTAAGATGTGACGGCACATACATGTCACTAGTATGTGAAATTTGTAGCTATTTTAGTTGGGATGTTACAATCAAACTATTAAACACTTAAAATAAGAGGTTAGTCATTTCTCGTCACCCCATTATACGTGCAGGAGCACACCTTTAGGTATCAACACACAAACACCCACACGTATACACATTCACACACAGCTCTCAGGTTATTACGGGCTGTCATTGTTTAATTCTTGCTCATTAAATGCTCCAGACAATGACAAAGCGCCTCAGTCTCTGACAGCCTCTTTGTTAACCCTCTCTCTCTTATCTGTTTTCCGCCTACCATTCTCGCCCCTCTCTACTCCGCTTTGTGTCTATTGTATGACACTCAAGGACGATTTGACGGCATCCCGAGCCACCACTTAAACTTCCCTATTCATCTCAAACTAAAACCTGCGAGAGAGAGAGACAGAGAGACGGAGAGAGAGAAATACCAACTAGAAACCGCCAAGAGAACAATTTGCGGAAGCCTTGGAATGTCAGATACCACTTGCCACTTACTGGTAATATAAAACTTGCACTGATGGAGCCGATGCTGATGGCACTGGCGGCAGCGACAGTGGTGATATAAGATGTCATAACCTTGCGTCCTTGCACTGAATGTTTTAGAATCATCAATCTGTCTGACCTTTTTCCAGGACTCAAACCCATCATGCACTCAGATCCTTTCTCTCTATTTTTTTTTTTTTCACTCTCTCCAGACCTGCCCTCACAATGATGGTAGTGTGCGTGTGTGTTTGTGTGATAGATAGAGAGAGAGAGAAAGTCTGAGGAAGATGGAGAGACAGAGAGAGGCTGCCCCTGAGTGCATTCACGTAAGAACCAGGGCCACCTGAGAGCAACGGAGCACAGAATAGTGAAGATGAGAGAAAATGAAGAGACAGAAGCACTTCCCTGGTGTAATTATGCTTTCATTTCATGGCCAAGTATCCACATGATGTGCCCTGCATGCACAGACGCTCATTAGAGTTATTGCACATCAGAAATATAACTGGCATCTGCCTGTAGAGAGCACAAGTGAATTTAAAGTGAGGTTAAAGCATTAAAAATATCTCCAGCAGGAGATGTGGAAGTTGGACTGAGTGCAGGTGTCTCCATACTTTAGGCAAACTGTGACGTTTGGCATCACGAAAGAGAACACTTTTCCTTGTGTTTGCCACTCATTCTCTGTTCTGATAGACAGCAAAACACAGTAAACATGGTAAAAAGGTAGCAAAGTAGGTAGCAATGTGTAAAATAATAATTTCATGAGTTTTTCATGATTTATTTTTTTTGCCAGCAGTCTCTTTTTTGTCCTTTCGAGGAGTAAATGTCTCATTTTTTGGATAAGACAGGTCTCTCCTGTGATGCTCATGAAAGGAAAACGCTGCGGCATACAACAAGCCTTCTCAAAGCATTACCACAAATACAAACAAAGCTCAGAGCGAATCCACACAACTTAAGTACTTCAGTGCAAAATTCCTCCTCGCACCCTGTCTGCTAGTAAAACAGCAGCAGCCTGATGCTAGGACCAATGTTGCAACAAATAACTGTAATACATCTGACTGTGAGCGCTGTCATGCCTTACCTGACGCACTGTTGAGAGGGAATGGGATGCTAATGTAGTTAAATCTGCACACTCATTACTGCAGCAGGGACTCACTTCATTAACAGCCCCCTGCTAATGTGCCACTCCACTTTTTGTGCTTTTGTGTTGTGTGTGTTTCCAGTTTGTGTGTGTCATGTCAGTGTGAGACATAAAGAGATTAAGGGAGAGGTAGAAAGACTATTTGTATGTGTGTGTGTGTCTTTTGCATAGGAATTCTGATATAGTATAGAGTATTATATCTACATTTCAACTAGATCACATTTTAAAATTAAAAAAATTCTTCTCTAACTATCTGCTCCTCTTCATCTAAGTCCCCTTCTTTGTGTCTCATTGAGATTTAATAGGTAGAAGCAATGAGGAATAATGGTTTCTATCTGGATTCACCTCATCAATATATTTTATGGAAAGAATAAGGGCCAATGATATTTTGTACATGCCATATCAGTGTCTATAAGGGATTTCTTCTCCTCAGCAAGACCCCAGAGTAGGTTTTACAGCACATAGAGGGGGTTCACTGGCAGCGACACATCCTAGTCTGCTTGTGTGTTTCACTATTTTTCTTCAATACAACTGCTGCTACTGGCAAACCACACACACACACACCTCTCTCAACAGTGTCTGGGATTTCAGCAATTAATGGGGCGGTAAATGAGATTGTTACTGATGTGTGGTAGCGAGGTGAGTCAAGGTGTGGAGGTGATGGAGGGAGACAGGAGGAAGACAGAGGAGAGCCGGAGGGAGGCAAATGCTGTGAAGATGTTGTTTTGCAAATTAGAAACTTTTTGCATGAATCAAAATTAGGTTCAACGCCTGGAAATAGACTTTTTATTTAACTTTCTTATCCCTGCAAAACGGGTTTGAAGCTAAAAATACATGCAGAGAGCAGCAACGTTACTGCTTTAAAAGTAGAAAACACTTGAGTTTGCATCGGCTCTGTTTGATCGGTACTTAAAGACTTACGAATTTCTTCTGCTGCTCTGTGAGCAACAAACATACCTATATATTGGTTATACAGATCCAGCGATTTTAAAGCTTTAAGCTTTAAACTCTGTCATGGGACATCGTTGTATATCATCGCTCTGTTATGTTAAAGGCACATCATAAATAATTTGGAGATGAAGTACTGAAATCTAGTTTCCGTATGAATCTAGTTTCCCTCAGCTGCTGAATTCTGCTCCAGTTAGAGATTTCTAACATTTCCTCAAACATATTTTGACAAACCCCAGAGAGTAGTGGGTGAACATGGTGATTCTACATGCAGGGGCACAAAGTGATGTGGTAAAAGCAAAAGCATGATGTTCTTTACCACTGAGGGAAAATCAATTTCAAATCTCTTAAAATGCAACATGTGTTATAGGGTGCATTGCATTATGATATCATTTTCTACTTTCAGTGGAAAAGTCTTCTGTGATGGTTTTCCTCAGGGGCTGACACTTAAAAAAAAACTGACAGTTACCAGTGATGTTTTGGATAGCTGAGGATTGTGAATATCCTCTTATGATGTCATTGCAGTGTGTCTACACTCAGCCAGGAAAATGCACCAGTGACTGAAGCATACAGTGTTTTTTCTTTAAAATAGAAGGACAGATTTAGCTCAAACCAAATCAATAAACTAAACTTCCTCACCACTAAGTTCTGCAGTACTCCCTCTTGGTGGCACATCCTATTGTCCTTTTTCCATGGATACACATTATGACCCACATCCTCTGACAGTGAGACTGATCTGAATTGCTGATTGCTTCTGCTTCTCCACACGTCTCCTCTTCCTCGTTGCCCTTCCTCGGCGACTGCAGCAGTGGTCCTGGAGTATCGTACTCCAGGGGAGGAGACAGTAAGGGAGGGCTGGCCCTGTGTGCTGATGTCCCCCCTTGGGGTTCTATTTTCCTTCAGGCTGCCGGTGGATGGTGCATCAGGAGGAGAAGTTATCCATTTATATCACTTAATCCAGAAGACACACTATTAGAGCAGTAGACAGGGGAGGAAGGCACACACGTACGTGCCTGGGCACCTGTATACACACATGCTCTTGCACGTCGACCGTCAGGCACACTTGCATAGACTTGGAGACACACACACTTGCGCAAGTACACATATGCATACAAGCATAAGCTCATGCATACATACACATCTGTCATGGACAGGACATTCTTGCAAGTCCTGTCAGTGTGAACTGGTATGTAAGAACATGTAATTTTCATGTAGTTAGTCAAGGTGTAGATTTGCATAATCTGCTGCAGCTCCCGCCTTTCACAAGCTTTTATTCAAGTTATTTCATTTCTTTTTACGATCGGCAACATCAACTGTGAAACCGTTTTATTTCCTGTTATTGTAAGGCGGCGTACAGTTTTCAAAACACATTCATCAGTCTTTATTGTGCCCAAAAATTGTTTTTATTAAAAGTGTCAGTGAGTGTAATAATATAACCCCATCTCTCCGCCCCACCCCCACTCTGGGATGTATGGCTGGCAGAGCTGCTTGTTGTTGTGGTTGTCACCACTGTGTCTCTCAGTAATCTGTGGGACTGCACAGGACAAATGTCTTCAATCTGCTGTCTAATCACGGCTCAGACCAGGAGAACAATAACATGCTGACATCATACAGCAGATTATGGTGAATCTGCTCTGCTCTCACAGAGCTACGCCGATCTGTTCCACCACTGCTGCTGTTGACACACTGGAGGGCATAGAATAAAATAGCATAGCAAGAATAAGGGATTACAACAAAACGTTTCTCAGGTATTAGGGGTTTTTTTTGTTTTTTTTTTGAGACTTCAAATAACTATTTTTCTTAACTGTGAAACTCATCAGCAGCAAATGAAGCACATTAAGTTTGAGAAACTAATGCTTCATATTTTACAAATAGCAATTACAAAAAGCCGAATTTCAAGCTATGTAATTTAGGATGAAAAACATCCATAAAACTGGGTCTTAGAATAATTTCACCCACTGGTTTTGTCATTATTCCCAGAGAGATGGCAGCATTCGTTTGTCATTCCCATTTACAACGGGCTCCGACTGTGGCTGAAAATACAGTTCATTTACATGCACTTATCAAACTCCAGCACGCACAAAATGAATGAGAGCCATCCATGCATAATACATTTAATATTTAAAATGACTGGGGCCATATTTTATCAATATGACCACGCCTTTGGCACATAACAACCTTTCCAATCTGAGCCTGAGCAGAATCCAGCTGTCACTCAAACAATATTATTGCAGCCTCCATACAAAAAAAATATCAAGCAGAGTAGAATCAATTTGGTATGGTGCAAATGGTAATGATATAATCAATATGCACCATGTTCTGTGTTTTAGATATGGCATTTAATCAGACTAATGACTATTCTTTAAAGTGAGTAAATGAAGCACGATGACACATTTCAAATGCTACACTTGTCCTCTCATTCCGGTTTGAGTTGTGCACAGAATTGAATCTCTTCAGCTGAACAAATTGACTGTATGCAGCGAGCGAGGCAGCGCCGTGACCTTTTCCCAAACAGTTCCACAGTACAGCGGAGCTCAAGTTTGATATCAACTGTGTACAATTGAAAAAGATAGCGGTTGAATAGGCACCCCATTCCTCTGACTATGCCGCAAATAAATCTATATGTCCTCTCTCCAGCCCCTCTCATACCTTTCTGAATCCACTTGTAGGAGACCCCAGCCAATAAAACCTGATCTTCATAAGTCATGAGGGGAGAGGCAAGCTAAGTTTGGGGAAAATTGCTGCATGAAAAAAAAGCAATATGGCTTAAAGATAAGAGAGAGCAGAGGGACTAGCAGAGGATATTGCCTGCTTAAGGCTCTGATTTACACTTGGGATACAGGGACGGGAGTGAAGGGGGAGGGACCTTGACCTAACTGGCTGTTGGCTGTAGACATTGGTGTACGTAGGTAATTAAAAAATTTCCACACTGTAATAACGTATTGGTAAGATTATGGATAGCTGACTGCCATGCTTTTGACATATTCATTTTAAAATGAAATGACAGCTCACTCAAGAGTGAGATTGTAACCAGGCAGACAAGCCTTAAAGGTATCACTTCTTCATATGTCACCGTTTTCTATTCCTCCACCATCTCCATCACCTGTCCATATACCTACACTACCATCCCCCCCCAGGTATAGGAGCTCCTGTCCCTGTCCCTTCTCGGAAAGATTGAACAGGATTGGATCCGACATCCTACAAATATCCAGTGATGAGCAAATGAACAGAAATGAGCAGCAAAATGGTTTTGCTTTCTGTGTCGAGCCTAAACGTCGTCTTGACTTTACACCAGACTCGTTTGGTGAGGTGTCATGTTTGTTTCTGCAGCCCTCAAAAAATTTCTCACAATTTCTTATTCACTCTTAGGTGTATATTGGATAATAAATGAGGTGACATTCAATCAGCATATCTCTACATTCCCATGATGTGTGTGTTTGTGTATGTGTGTGTATGTGTGTGTGTGTGTGTGAGTTCTCTCTTTGCGCATGTATATGTTCCAGACTTGATTGATGGATGGATGATGACAGGGCTGTCATGCAAGAGTTGTCATGCATTTTCATATTTGTCTACAAGGAAAACGATGCATGCCTCAAAGTCCTACCCTCTCTCTCTCTCTCTCTCTTGCCCACACACGCACACACACTTGGAAATGCCCATAGATCTATACTTATACACACTACTACATACGTGCTTTTGTGTCTGTGTGTCATGCTGGATGATGTGTTGGCGTCGTGTTAGCTCCCAGTGGCAGAGACTTGTCCATAAAGCAGGAGGACTTGGCCCCAGGCAAGAGAGAGGAGATAACAAAATGAGGGAGGGGAATGAAGGGACAGTGACAAGCAACAGAAAAAAGGAGAGAAGAGGGAGATGCATCGCCCACAGAGCACCAGGCAATCAAAGTGAAAAAAGCTAAAGGGATACTACGGCTAATAAAAATAAACTTGGTCTGTTCTTGGTTTTCAAGTTTAAACAGTTCTGACACACATCTTTGCCATGTCGTGAGTTGGTCCCGACACTGTGGAAGTTTGAATTTTGGTTTTCACAAAATGTGATCTCACCTGGAGTCAAGTTACGCAAATGTAGCGCAGCAGGAATGTGGTACCAGGGAAAGAGGAGGGAGGCAAAAGCACATATACAGTGACTTCTCATATCCTCTTCACTGAATTTCATGTTCATTCTCTCCAGTTGCAGAGCTCTGAATTAATTCTGTAATGACTTCATCTCCCCTGAGGTTTGCTGTTTGTCTATGTAATGTGAGCACTGAGCGGCTAAGATGCTGAAGTTCGTTTTTTTCCTCACTTTAACAGAGTGTCTAAAATGCCTCTTATTGTGTGCCACCTGCAGAAACTGCTTCGAAGTGGTGCTTGAGTGATTTAGTACTCCACTTCTTTAAAGTTGGAGGACTTGTGAGGGGCAGACTGAGCGAAAGAACAGTCACAACTGATGCGGCTGAGACTGACTTTTATTCCCTGATACAGTTCAAGCTCCACAAACATCGGATCCACTACGGGGTATTTCGCAGATCCACAGGAAAAGCAAGTGCCCACATCTTTCAAACTGCACTGCACCCTTACTGCCTTTAAATCCAAAAAAGACATATACAGAACTGTAACTGTATAGGCTGAGCACTGATGTTTGTGATGAGTAAATGAATCATTTGTTAAAGTAGCGGAGCGCCCCGTTAATGAAATAACTTCAATTAAAGTAGAATAGAATAGAAGAGAAAGGAAGAACTTGTGTTTTCTCAGACAGGCAGGTAAACACAGCAGCCAGTCACAGCCCTGATCACCACAGTCACATCAGTGAGAGGCAATCTGGATCAGCTCCACTCGGTCAGGAGGTGTATATATTAGAGCACCCTGCTCACAGAACTGTTAGCTTTACGCTGCGTATTGCTGAAAACACATCAGCCTCCCAGACACCTCATTACAGTGATCTCCCTCTTTCTCTCTCTCCCTCTCTTTTTCCCTCTGCCTTTGCCCCCTTTCGTCTCTCCCAATCACTGTCCCGCGCCCCGCTCCCCCCCCCAATCCAAACAAACACACAGACCCAATACTCATTATAGCCATCCTCATTGTCCGGGAAGGGGAAGCGATAGCTTCTTTTTCTAGTTATTCCCATCACCCCTCTGCTTTGCTGGCTCTTTGCCTCCTCTAAGATAATACCCATTTATCCCCCGGGGTGTTTACACAAGCGATTCAGGTTAAGTGACTTGCTGAGAGAAATGACAGACAGCAGCTTTCCGTTATTCAAAGAGAATTGGATCCATCAACCACTGCTTAATGGTTTGCATTCAGGTTTCTGACTACACTCAATCAGACACATTAGTAGTAGCTGTAGTAGTGATAATTCAGTTTTGGTCCAAATGAATCTCCAACATGAATGCACTTGGAAATAAATAAACAAATAAGGAATTCAGTTAAAAGAAAAACAAAAGATTGGGAAAAATTATGGACTGAAAAGGTGTATTATACCCACCCTCCATTTTTACACGTAATAGGCAACACTTTCACATGGTCATGCAAAAAACACGAATATAATGATAATGGCCAACACCCCAAAAGATGGAGCAATGTCTTATTCAGCATCGTCCGTATTTCTCCACTCCAAAGTTTCATTTGTTCAGTTGTATACAACATTTAAAACAAAAAGTAATTAAATTCAATGGCAATTAACTTAGTTATATTTGTAGTTAAATAATCTTTTAGTAAATTGAATTTTCAGCTTTTCCAATATACTTTTTATCATGCTGCTGAACACTCCCCATGTTTCTTGAGTTTTACTCCTATACTTTTCCAAGCATTTGTGGTCATACGCTAATAGAAGAAGTAACAGCATAGTTAATGTGAAGAAAAGCCTTAAAACCTCAAAAGCCTTGTTAGGTCATCATTAGCATAGACTTCATTTCAGTTGTGCTTCCTCTGGTCCACCTTGAGGCTCAGAGATGGTTTGTTAGTCTGATGGTCTGTTGTACTTTTCTGTCCGTGGGGTTTTAACAGAGGCCTGTACTATCGGGGAAGTTTAACATACCCATGATATCTTTCCCTTATCTTGCTTCACTGAGCCTAACAACAAGCTAAGCACCAAGTGGTCACGCAATGGTGGTTATCAAGTCAGCTCTTTTTTTTTTGCAGCATGTGACCCATAAACAAGGTTAACAGCAACACCGTTCCAACTGCCAAATGCAGGAAAGACAGACAGAGAAAATGGCTGACGCTGTAAATGTATAAGTTAATAGGCCTGTAATATTACTACCCCTTCATTAGGGCACAAATTGATCTGCCTATAATTAAATTTGTGTATTCCATTAAATTAATATGTTAGATATATTTTTATGGTGACATGACGACAAATTTGCCTTATTATTTCAGTGGCAACCTCGATGATGTTGAACAGACTTTGGAGCAAGTAAAAATTAAATTACAACAAGCAATTGAAACTGGTAAATAGGCTGACCATACACATCTGATGAGTACAAGTACAAAGCTTAAGAGCTTGAATCAGTCTCTCTTGTAGGATGATATTGGTATACAAAAGCACATTGAAAAGACTTTGAAATTGCTTGCAGCCAAGAGAAAGAACTGAAATGAAGAAGACAGGAGGGGTCCCTCCTACACAGGAGTACACTCCTGCTGTGGAGCTGGCCCTCTGCAGTAATGAGGGTCGCTGGTAGAAAACATCGTAAGGGGAAGCCAGAGGGATTGCTGGTCCCTGAAGAGTCTTTGCCTCCAAGGAGACTCTCACGATCCGCGTACAGCTCCACAGGATCTCCTATGCATGATGATACCATTTTCCAAGAGAATTGATTAGTCCGTAGGCGGTGCTTTGATATGCGTTGGTCTGTTATCTTGAGTCTAACCTGCCCCAGAGCAGGTCAGGTGTGTAGCATCAGTTACTTGATGATGTATCCTGGTAATAACTACTGTCGTAACTGGCTGAAAAGCCAGGGTTAAACCTGCAGTTACCCCAAATCCTGCTTCGTAGTACAGGCCTCTCGTGAGGGTGTAGGTGCATGTGCTATATTTATTCATGTGTTTGCTCATATGAATGCTCGAATAAATGCCTAAACCTTTTGATCTCAATAAGGGAAACCAGCTCTAGAAGAATATGCTATTGGTTTTTGCTATCCGTGTTAAACAACCATAAAGCCTGAAGCCTTTACATCCTGTGCCTTGTAAAAATCACTCTCTGGGTTCCCCATCGTAAACTAGAGCAATAAACAGCCTCATATCCGCTATGCTAATATGCCGACTTTTTGCATGTTTCCACCTATTTGCATGAAGCGTATTTTAATGTCATTCCTGGAGAACTAGAAGGGCGGCAGCAGGTCCCAAGGTCATTTTAACAGGACATTTTAATGTACCCGACCTTTAGGTTACTCTAGAGGCGTCGGCATTGGAAATACCTTTTTGATGCCCTCCCTATAGGTCACAGAGTTTTTTCTCTTTCTTTTTCCTCTCTCCTTGCTTTCAAAGAAAATCTATTATATCTATCATGGCATTTCTGGGCCTGGTCAATTACTTGAGAAATACCCCATTACTACTTTAGAATAACCTGTGATCAAAACAGAAGGCTGGGTCAAGCCCATTTTTAAAAGAGTCCATTATTCGTCTATAAACATGAAGTTAAAAGAGACAGGAAGAAGGAAGAGCAAACAAAAGAGAATAAAATACTATGAAGTGTCACTGAAAGTCTTATTTTTAAAAATTGAAGCTTTTGTACTCATCAAAATGTCCAGCTGGTGTTGCCAAGTGTCATATTAGTAATATTCAACAATAGAAAAATATATAGTCAACTGCCATAAACACAATATTTGGTTTTGAATAATGGAGATTATTATTGATAACACTCTTAAAAACACAAAAACCAAAAGTAGCATTTCACATTAATTCCCAAAACTGTCCTCCTGTGAAAAATGATCCATGAGGTCATTGTTGTAGCAGGTTATTATGACCTGCAGTTAAATTTTCAATAAAACACAGTGATATGATACAAGAGAGTGGTGTTTGATTTCCATGTGAAAGCAGTGGTTCATGTTGTTTCTTTTTTCCATGAACAAGCAAGTTGTTATATGTGTAACCACGACAACGAAGGTTGTCTAATTGTCGTAGGAAGTTGCAATTTTGCAATTTTTTCCTCAACTTAACCAAGTAGTTATAATGCAGAAACCTTAGCAAGTAATAACTATTATAATGGTATCCATGGCAATGACTGGTATGGATCCATTAGGATGCATGAGAGGGTTGAAAAAAAAAAAAGGACAATATAGTTGTTTAGGTTGGAGGAATTGTTATTCCCAGTGGCTTCAGTAGTACCTGTGGCCCTTTCACAGCACATGAAGTCATTGGATTCAGCTTGAACGTAATGGTTTGAAATACTGACTGATTTTCACTTTCTGTGTTTTTTTGTTTTTTATTTACTTTTAATGCTAACTCATACAGTATATGCAGTTTATTGGGATTTCTCTATTGCTTATTCAAACAAGGATGTGACCTGCTTTTGTATTGAATTATTCCAGTTGTGGCTTGAATCCCACAGGTTGAGATGAATCTTGAACTGGGTCAATAACAGCAGAAGGTAGAGTCACAGTGTGCAAGCAGCTTAAACCCCACAGATGAATAAATTTTCTCCAAACAGCATGTGCAGCATTATCCAGGTGTATTGTTAGTTTATAAACGGTTGCATTTGGGTTCCAAAAAATCCCAATGTTTACATCGTGATCTCATTGTGTTCACTGTTTAAAATCTATTCAACCTAATTCCTGTCAGGGTTGAAAATACTGTAGGATAATGAAGGAAGTAATGAGCTTTTTTTTTTTTTACTTCCATGGATAGATATTTGTATACAGAAGAAGAAGTTGTGTTTGGTGGTCCCACGAGGTGCACTTCTATTCCCCATGAAGTCATTTCAGGTTGCACAATCTTTTTAACTAGCAATTTGTCTGTAGCTGTGTATGTCGGCCAAGACTGTTTATAGGCTAGACTGAATTTTCTTGAAATGAAAAAATGTGATTTAAGAGAAATAAAAATGTTCCCAAATAGGGAAATAATAAGAAATCCACATTACAGCATTTCCAGTCTTTTCTTTACACTCTTTAACCTGCCGAACCGTCCAGTGGGAGTTGAATGGCGAGCCATTTCATTGTAGTTTGTTTCAGTGGTGGATGGGCTCTCTCATTGTAATTAGTTTCTGCGGGACAACAAACCATCAGAGGTGTGTGCCTTGTTTCTGATTTATGAAGCATTTAAA
>OMNW01026294.1:53078-64167 GCA_900303245.1 Selene dorsalis
AGCTCTCAAAGCTAATGTCAGAAAGAGAGGGAGAAAGTGAGAGAGGATTCGTGATTAACTTTCATTTCCTAGGCCTTATTATTCCTTCCCCCAAATGAAATTTCAGAGGAGGAGATAAATCTTCCAGCGGTGCCCGGTTTTGTGCACCTAACGTCCAGGAATAGCTACTGTTCGCCACTGCTCAGCTTATCGCTTTAAATTCACAGCAAACTAGCTGTCTAGCTTGCCTCGGCAATATGAAAGGCTGCGTTACTTCAGTGTGTGTGTGTGTGTGCGCATGCATGGGTGTGTATGTATGTGTGTCGGGGTAAGAGCGAGAGTGAGAGGAAATAAGGTCGTCAGTCAGTCTACCTCAGGTTGATATTTATAGATATGGACGGTACATTTGTGTGTGTGTGTGTGCGTGTTTCTGTGTTTGCCGGCCCTGTGTGTGTCCATAAGTGATATGCGTGTGAGTGTGTGCGTTTGAGGCTCCAGTAATGGTTTATATAAGGAGATCAATAGAATTGAAAGCATGAATCACACAGCCTTTTAATCACATTCCTCTCAGCTCATTTCTAGATGGACACATGGATAAGTAGATATTGATGTCATGGCTCAACCATCCATCCTGCTCATAATTCTGTTGTAGTGGAAAGGCCGACTGTCCACGGACTCCTGTAACTATCGGCTCTACTCACTTTGAGAGCCGATGAACACTTTCCAGCCAAAGAGTAGGATATCAGATCTGCAGACAGGTTTCTGTCAGATTTGCTAGATGAGCACGTTTCATATCTGATATTGCAAAAAAAAAGAAAAAAGAAAATTAGGTATAAAACCTAAAATTCAAGTTGAACCGGAGAAAAGTTGCTTAACTATCCCGTAATCCTTCAGTATAAATGAAAAATACCAAATGTCCTTTAGAACTACTCGGACAAGAATTGTCTGATCTGCTCCTCCTCCCTGTGAGGACGTCCTCTTTTGCTGGTGTCACACACTTCGTAATCATACATGCGTCTTTTTTGGGACACTTGCTGAAGTGACTGACGCTGCTCTTCATTTTGGAAGGACTGTTTATACCTAGTTCTGCTATGATTAACCTTTGCTGCATCATTTCTTTTTAAAATCACAAAGTCCCCAAACTTAATAGAAGAGCAATACTAAGTCAGAATGTTCCTGTGAAAGTGCTACATCAAACATTATTAAACATCAATATATCAGTGTCAAATTAATAATGATACATTGGTGCATCTGTTGCAAAAAATAAGACTGTGGCCAAGATGATTGATGGCCTTGATTGGGTAGTAAAATCCACAGAAACTCCACTGGCTCTCATCACACATGCCAGTTGATGCAGCAAGGTTGTCAGTGTTTGAAGAAGATAAGCGTTCCCGCGCATGGGAGTGAGTTTTTCCAGCTTTTCCACCATCTGCCATCATCAAAAACCCTCGAAGATTCCCCCATTTTTCTGAATGAAGAAGATGCATTAACTGACTTTTTTCTCTGCACCATGAAACAAACCTGCAGATCTTCAGCAAAAATCTGAACAGTTGCCCAGTTTATCACTCTGCAAACCTTCTCAATGGTCAGGAGTGTTAACAGTGATCATATTAGCACAATCAGTGCCGCTATTAATGTTGTGATTACTTGTTTATTTTAACAGGTGTATGTGTTAAACTGCTGATTTCTGTATTCTGACATTTTTTAAGGTTAGGGTTAGGTAAGCAGTTGTGCTCTCAGAATGATGTATGCTACTACACGTCATACCACATCATTCATATTTAAGTCAACGTGGGGCTGGTTAGGTGTCAATAGTCTTAGCAGAAACTCACATTGTGAAAAACATAATCAAGGCACAGTGACAAATTAAAAAGGACAGCCACAGTGAGCCTTGGGAAATTCTGTGGTTCAATTTACGATTTGGAAGTGCTGGAGATTTGTTTGCCCAGTCCCCGCTTCATCAGGACAGTCGTATTTCCCATCTTTCATTGATATTCATGATGCCTGAGCCCGAGCCATTTGCTCACTTTCTGTGCCAACTATGGTCCACCCACCAGTTATGAAAATTTATGGGGATGTTTGGAGACCACGGAGACTCATTATAATATCAAGGAGAACCGTTGGACCAAGCGCACGTCCTTTCCTTGTATCTTTGAGTTATCTGCCTTGCTTCGTCCCTTGGTCTTGAATGCACATACTGTCCACAATCTGTAGGTACGCTACCTCTGCAGGGGTGAGGGCAGCAGACACCAACAGGCGCTTCAATCAAACGTGTGGTGATACATTCTGCTTAGCATTATATCTCTATAATTACAGGTACAGAGCAGAGCTGTACAGGATCGCTGCTGCAGGTGACAATTATTCCTGTAATTATTCTTGGGTAAGATGATTGACAGACAAGGATGGACACATAAGAAGAAATACAATATCTCCCTCTTAATTATTGTTAATTTGCATTAGGTGGCTATAGCTAATGGGGGGGGGTGTAATGATTGACTGATTGTGCTTGTTAATGATCTCATGTCCTAGCAACACCTTTCTTCTTTGTGTTTATTTATTCTGTGTTATCTGTGAACACATATAATGAATACGATCTAGTTTATATAGACTGCAATGTAAATACCCCCACCAAATTCACTATTGTTTGGTGCAATTAAAACTGAACTTGTTAACAGATGAGTATAGTCTGTGGTATTCCTCTGGGGTCAGACCCTGGCATGCTCTAGAGTATAACTGGGAAGCTGTTTGTTTCTCTCACCGTGTGCATATACAATTTGTGTGTGGGTGTGTGTTTTACATATTGGCCCCTGTCAGAGTGTGAGCAGTAGAAACAGGGTCCCCGTGGCTTGGTGGATGTGTTGTATGTTGTGTGACTACACGCTGTCACTCCACCGCGATGCCTGCAGTAATGCAGTTAAAAAATTCTGCCACATTCACAGACATTTTCAGCTTTCCTCGCTTTGACTTGTTTTGTCTTGGCTGCCAATTCGATCATACAGGTATGCACGAACGGTGCTGACACGTAAATAAGCACCAGAGTGTGTGTGTGTGTGTGCGCACTGAGAAGCCTTCATGAATGTGTTGGCAGCGTCTGCGTGAGTGTGTAATTGTCATCAGACTTGGATCAAACAAATCCGTAGATTCTGGGAAGACTGAACTTGTGTGCCGGCTGCAGCAGGCTCATCTGAGCATAGATTTGAAACGCTGCCTAAACTGAGCAGAGCGGAGAAAAGGCCTTTAAAGGATCACGTTTTCAGGCCATTAGCCTTTTGTCTAGGTTTTTTGTCTACTGCTTCTTGGTTCCTGTTGGTGGCGCGGTCAATAGTTAATTAAAGGCTGACACAGGAGAAGGCCTTCATACTGCTGGAGACTGGAGCAGGTCTTCTCTGATTTACTTCAGTGAAAAACACACCTCTTCTCTTCTCTTCTCTTCCACCCATATTGAATGACTCCTCCCCCCTGTGCAGCGGGGTAGACGGTGAGCTGGTGGAGGTGGGTGGATGGGTGTGTAGCATGTCTGACTTTCATGCTGACAGAATTTGCATCTCGTCTGTCACAGAGCAATTACTGTTTGTCTTTAATTAACCATAACCATAATTTTCCCCTAACCAAGTGCTTTAATTGTCAAACACCTTAATTATAGTGTATCTGCTGTAACCACTGACTTTCCCTAACGTTAACTACACTGTAGTTGTTTAGTATATATTATAGCTATTATTTTAGGAAGCAAAAACATAAAAAACTTTGTCATTTAGTTCAGTGGTTTTCACAGAATTAATGTTCTGAACACTTTCACTGCAGACATTTAGACTCGTGATAGCAGGAATAGTACAGGTGTATCTAATAACACTAATGATGGCACTGTTCCATTTAAGTGTCCCAGTAAACATTGCCAATGAGCCGATGTGCTCAACAGAGTGAAACTGGAACACATAAATGAAATCCAGCCATCATTATCAGTGTTATTAATTACGCCTGTGCTTTTTACAAAATGTACCAAAATGTCTGCCTTGGAAAAAAAAGGCCCATTATTACCCCTTTTCCACTAAACTGGGTTCAGTGCTAGTTCGGAGCCAGTGCCTGACTTAGCACCGGTTCTTTTCTTTTTCCGCTGCCTAAGCACTGTATTGAGTTTGTTTATCTGCTATGTAATTGTTGTAAACACAGTTGAAACTCAGTAGTCTAGCTACAGCCAACATTCATATCAAAACATATCACCATTAAAACGTAGTTGCTGGTCGTGGTGATTACAATGAAGGCGGCTGTCTTTTTTCTTCGAGAGGTGAACCAGTGAAGCGCTGGCACTAGCACCAGTACCAAACTTGCACCAGGTTCTTTTTGGTGGAAAAGGGGTAAAAATGTTCTTTTCCTGTAACATGGCAAGTACCTTGTGTGTTTCCTCTGTACCTACACTCGTTCGTCTCCTCGCTCAAGTTTGTTTATCCACAGAACACGGGAAGACCTCATGGGAAATAACAGCAATTAGACCTCTGGCTGTCAGCTCCTTTGATATTTACTTTTGATGATCTGCCCCTTATATGTACTTTGTTTGATCAGCTCACAGCCTGTAGGTTGCTGTGTTTAGCTGGAAATTAAACCATTGTTTGCCTCTTTTTTTAAAATCCACGGGAAAACAGTAATGGCATTTTCGTGCCAGTTTATCTTTCATCGGCCTTGTTCCTGATGAATATCTCAGCAGCAGTGACCGCAGAGCGTTCTTGGGTGCCCTTTTGTTTGCATGCCCACACCACTGGTCCCCCTCCAATGAGGAGCAAACATCTTTCAACTAATGATCTACTTTACATTTGTTTTAATTAGGTGTATTTAAATAGCTCTGAGCAATAATTAACTAGCCAGAGCATCGAAGTGGGAGTAAGTGAGTGAGTAAGGCTTTTCTACTGTGGTGTGTTGTTGTTGTTTTCCTTCTGCAGCTAGTTCCATCAGCCAGGGCATTGTGCCAAAACTGCATTAAAGAGGAGTTTGTTCTTTCTTTGCCCTCTTCTTCTTCTTCTTCTTCTTCTTCCCTGAACATCTCCAGAGGGAAGAGGGTCTGCCTCTGGTCGCCACACATCGGCTGCATGACAACAAACAACCCGCCACGGGACAGGTGCCAAATGAAAGAGTGGGAGTGTAGATTGACAGCCCCGAACGCAAACGTGATTGAGAAGAGATGAGGAAGACAGAAGGAAAGGTGGAGAGGGAATGTTACATAGGGAGGGTGGGAGAAGGCAGGTGAATGTGGGCGGATGCTTTCCAGGGTACAGCTCAAGATGGTGTTTGAAGTGCTCCGGGGGTCTTTTCCCTTTATTGTCTCTCTTAATGAGCTTTTTATGTTCTTGTGTATTTTACACGCCATGTGATGGTCGCTGCACGCCTCCTCCACGGCCTCCTGATGGATCTGTTCTTTTTCATTCGGCTATTCACCACTGCATGTAAATTTAATTATAAGCATCTGGTTAGTGAATAGGACTAATTAGCGGATAGAGGCTAGAACATCAGGTCAGAGGCCCTCCTCTCCCTTCCGCCCCCATGTCCTCACCCTCTCCCCTCGATCCCTCAGGCGGAGATTATGCCGCTTTTTTGGACTGGTGTTTGGCTGTGCTCATGCTGCTGCTTCTCAGATTTGAGAGCGGAATAGTTACTACAGGAAAAGCTAAATAAGGTTCGGACAACTCAAAAGTACTTCAAAACAAAACTAGGACTTAGCTGTCACAACAAATAAGATGGATCATCCTTGTAAAAATACCACTCAGAATCCAAACGTGCAGCTGTGCTCATAGAAAAACAAACAGTGTATAATTAGCAGGGTTGAATTCGAATTAAGGTGAGTGCATTACCTCTGTAGGGGGGTTATGTAGAAAGGAGAGGAAGCTCTAAAGCTCCAAAGAAAAACTAAAGTTTGCTTTCAAAGATTCTGTGTGATTTCAAATACTGTACTCTCAGAGCCAGGAGCTGCTCCCTGGGCATGTTTTCCACCAAAATATTGCCTATAATGATGCAGCCTGCGGGCTGTGGAGTTATCCCCACAGACTTTAAAATGAAAGCATTTTTCTGCACTCTCAGTCCTCCAATACTTAAAAGAACCCCCCCCATCAGTAAGATACTTTGTGTTCATTTAGCTTGTAGACAGAGGGTCCAGCAACATTTTTTTTAAAAACATTTTAGCCAAGGTTATTTGTCTTTCCCAAATTGGTAAAGACTGCCTGAGTGTGAAACGAAAAGATTGATTCATTCATTTGTTCAGTGGTATTTAAAAGCTCACAGGAAGAACAAATGTGTGAACAGTTATTCTCTGGTCCATGAAATGATCTGACAGCTGATGGTCTTACTCTCTCTTTGTCATGTGATGGAAAGCTTCTGCTTGCCCCATTTCCACAATCATCACACCATATAGCAGGCGGTCATAACTTATTATCTGTTTCTGTTTTGCAACCAGCCGCCTTTTCATTTTTTCCTTTTTTCAACCTCTGACCTCATTTTTATCAGCATAAAACCAGCAATTAGTGGCGAACATGAACATTAGTCCCTGTCTCTCCTCTCTGCCTCCAGGAGACCCTGGTAGTAATAGGCTTAGTCAAACAATAACAACATGCTGTACAATATGTCAGAACAGACCTCACTAAATGGATGTGATGTTTTAATGAGGAAGGGACGCTACTGAAGAAACAGAGATGAGGGAGGCAGGAATAGATAGAAGGAAGAGGAAGATGTGCTCCCTTACCTTGGAGAAGGACACAAGTTGTTTAATAGTGTTGTAATAGAGGTCAGCACTTACATGGTCTCTTGGTAGTCAGCAACCGTTGGTCCCCCACCCGGCCACAGAGTCTCCAGGGCTCCATGGCTAAATGTCTGATGTCTGTAAAGGAGATGAAGAGTGATGGTGCAAGAGGATGAAACAGAAGACAACATGGTGGACCTCTAAGGCCTTGTTTCATTTAGTCCACTGTTCACAGGGGGGAGTGGTGACTGACAGTAGAGGTGACTTGCCTGTCCACTCAGCTGATTGCTGCACTGACTTACTCTCCCACTCTCCTGCTGTCTTTCTCTTTCTATCTACCTCTGTTGCACTCACTTTTCTCTCACTTTATCTCCCCCCATTCTCCCCCGCCGCCGCCACTCACTCCTGTTGGATATCTGTCAGCTAAGAATGGAAGTTTAGTTTGGGAATAAACATGGTAATGGGGTGGATAAAGAAACAAGAAAATGTCAGACTTACAAAAGTTACAAAAAGGGGAAACTGTTTCTTGTCTTTTCTTTGACAGCGGTAGGTCAGAGCTTTGACTTTGCAATTTCATTTATTTACATGAAAAGCTGGAAGAAGTTCAGGTCAGTTTTATTTTGGCAGGAGGCAGCACTTCAGAGATATATATTTCTTGGGTGACTGTGGTGTATTTTGGCTTCAAGAGACATTAGAACTTTTTTAAACTCTAAGTTATAAGTTTTAAACTTATAAGGTTATAGTGGATGAATCATTGAAGAGAAAGCTGTATTGGTGCAATGATGCAAGTTAACTCCATGCACACACTTCTTACTATGCAGTCATTTTACCCTTGTTGATAAATAAATTAGTTAAAGGAAAGTTTTTTGCCCTTAAATGAGGCAATGGCACCATTCTCTAACCTTAAATCAACATTTTCACACACAACTTGTTTTCCTAGTGAATAGTGTTTTTTTTTGTTTTTGTTTTTTTTAAACTTTTGTAGTCAGCACACACTGGTAGATTCATGTTTAAAGATCTGGTTTCTCATCACAGAATCACATCTGTTTATCTGTTAAGCGAACTGTGAAGAGGTCAAAGCAGTGGTCTGCGCCAGAGGAGGCAGGCCCATCTCCAACACATCTCTTTGGATCAGTGGGCGTTAAGAGGGAAGAGTTTAACAGGGAATAGCCATGACAAGTTACTTGGCTTTTAAAGAGTCTGCGCTCATAAAAGAGATGATTAAAATGTTTTTGTGTAATGGGACGTAACATTGGCGAGGCAGTGAAACTTTTTGATATAGTCAAAACAACCCACCGTAGCTAGCAGCCTATCTTCTAAATGGCTAATAAAAGAGGTGTTTGTAGACTTAATGTTTTATTTGGTTTGTTGAGAAGGAATGTGTGACATTAGCCTTTTTTTTTCCTGGTAAACACAACATAAGCTGTGGCCTCAAACACTAGGTGAGTGGGAAGAATGAGAAAAGAAAAGGGGGGAAGCATAAACAAGTCGGGTCTGGCTGAGTGAGCAAGCTAATTAACTCGAAAAACTATAAAAATGTAAATTGCAATTTGCTACCGTGGGCATCTAATTAAAGCCACTGGAATGTTAAGGACCAAATTGAATTTGCTTAAGACGAGGAAAAATATATGATTTCGCCATATTGTCAGGTATCGATCGCCTACAGTGGCCTTCCTCCCAGCATAAGGAGATGAGAGGAAGAGAGTGGAGGTGGGGGGCGATGCAGAGAGAAATGCCAAGAGGTATGCGAAGAGAAAACTAGAGAGGCAGATATGGTGGTGAAGTAAGTGTTCCCAGCAAAAGCAAAACAGTTTGGCAGAGAAATGCGACGACAAAACAGACAGCCCGCCAGAGACAGAGTGTAATCAGAGCCAAATGGCCTTCCTAATACACCACAGGTGCACAATGCAGACGGTTACATGATACTTGGAAGAATTATATGAAATGAGGATTGACTGGGACCCGGTTCAAATCTTTATAAGGTTCAAAGAGCCTCTGAGATCCTCCATGGCCCTGGAGTTAATTGTGTTAGCTTAAATGGTGCAGTGTATGTATGATATTTTGGTGTAATTATTGTGCATGCAAAATTGTTGTAGTTTATCTCGTTATATCATGTCCTCTGGGCATGTGATTAGATCTGTGGTTGTGTGGATATGTCTTTGTTAGAGTGTGTAGATGTGTGCATATGTTCACGCGTGATGGCAGATAAGACAAAAAACATAGAAAAAAAAAGAAACCCTTATGCATCATTGTTGTAGAGCCAAGCCGCTGCTCTTGAATGCCAGTCCATTTCTCAATCCAAAACTGGAGGTGTATGGGGAAAAAAAAAGGGGCTAGCCAGCTACTACACACACTTTATTCTTTACTCATTCTGTTTTTATTTTACAGCTGCGCAGCTCTGAATATTTAAGCTGTCATTATACCAGATGGGCATAGGAAGGCTGAGGATTGTATGGCTTTTATTGAAGTAATAAACAATAATCACTAGCTCCCCTAACAAACGGAGCATCCCTGATTTTAATGCTCTGGCTTTCTCCATCATGATGTTAAATTCTGTTAAAGCCTTTTCTCTGCTACTTCTCATTTACGCCCCATAATCCTTGCCTATATGTGAAACAGGATCCATCCACTAATGAAAGGTATTTAGCTGCTTGAAAAATAAGTAATTTCCTTTATTTTCTCCATCTCCCCAAAATAAAGCATCTTTTCATTTTGAGTTGAATGTGCCATGCTTAAAGGGTAGAACTGATCTCAGTCTAGATGGCTCATGGTGGACCCAAGAGAGCAGAGTTAGTCTGATAAGAATGAAATTTCTGATGGACAAATTTACAAGTTGCTATAAATTGTTCCTTTTCTTCTCTCCTGCTGTTTCCTCCGTCCCCGGCCCACCAGCGTCCCTGTCGACGGTTGCAGTTTGTTAGCCCAGTAAAAGTTTTATATGTGTAGAAGAGAGGAATGGTCTGTCTGCTGCTGGCATGACTTACGGGCTGCAGTAAACAAACTTGAAAAAAGCGATAACTAGTCTGAATCTGGATGGCAGCTCCAATAACGCATTAACAAGAGTTGCTAGGCTACTCCAGACTTGCTACTGTGGGAGTACTGTGTGTGTGTGTGTGTGTGTGTACTCCCATCATTGTGAGGACAAGTGTGAATTTTAAACCTTTGGAGTGAGGACCATTTTGTAAAGTGAGGACATTTAGGCCGGTCCTCACCATATTTTCATTGTAATGGCTTGTAGAGGCTGTTTTTATGCATTTCTCCAAGTTTCAGAGTGGTCGTCAGAAAGATGCCAATATGGGAAAATGTGTGGAAAAACTTATTGTGTGTATTTCTTGGATACACACACTTTTTGCTCTCTGCTGCCCCCTACTGTCAGTACAGTACTAAGTACAGTACTAACCACATAAAAGCCCGTTCAGTCCTGGTATACTATATGTCTGAGGTGATCGTATCACTTATCACATCTTATGACCAACACACTCATTAAACATGCTATTGAATCTAAGCCACCTATCCACTGTCTTTATGATTTGCTCTCCTCCTCTGGCCTATTTGTCAGATAAGGCTCATATGTAAGATGCATGTTAAAAGAAAGCACAGCTCCACTATCAGCAGCTACAGGGCAGGGATCATGTGTACAGCACATCATCTCAATGTGTGTGATGTCCTCAGGACCACCAGAGTGAGAGGTAACTTCACCAGTATATCCAGTCAGCTGTAGTAACTTTGGACGGCCAGAGACCATTTGTCCTGACATTCATGAGAATTATCAGTGTCCAGCCTGCTGTTCCTATGCTAGGATGCTAGGCTAGCAGGACTGAACTTCTTACTCCCTGTGGTAGACACTTTGTTGCATAACCATAACAAGTATTGTGAACTGGAATTACTGTATATCTCACCAAACTAAGATTAAGTCAGTCAGGGTTCAGGGCCTAAGAGGCAGAAGGGAATTGGGCCCTTGTGTTCCCGGCCTGGTCCTTCGCATTAATGGCTGCGTTCCAGTCCGGTCTCTTACAGACCATAGACGGAATATGACTTAGGCTTGTTCACGTCAGGTGTGTGAGTGTCCCATTGTCATGTCATCAAATCAGTTTATGTCCTGGTCCTGTCCCGTTCCTATCACAGCATCTGGACCCTTTCAGGCTCTCTCACTCAGTCACTTAGAGCTGGTATTGTTGAACTCAGTCAGGGTTCAGGATCTGAGAGGCAGGAGGGAATTGAGCCCTTATGTTCCCAGCCTGACAGACCATAGACTGTATATGGCTTATGCTCGTTCACGTCGTGTGTGAGGGTCCCATTGTCAGATCATCAAGTTAGTTTGTCCCCTCACTGTCAGTCAGCATTGACGCTGATTTTTTAAAAGGAAATTAGCCAGAGTTCATAACCATGTAA
>OMNW01026322.1:6497-18801 GCA_900303245.1 Selene dorsalis
GTCTGACAGTGGTTAATACACAGTTTGGTGCAGTAGCAACTATTTTCAGCAGCCGGATGGCGCCTCTGGCACTTACTCGAAATAAACTGCAGTGCCAGCGCTCATTGTAATGAATAAACATGTCACCCTGTGCAACGGTGTGGCTCCCCGATGTGCTTTTAAAATGTGTTTTTTTGGACAACAGTCTGTTTGTCTTTACATGATATTTGGTGACATCAAAAAAAAAAAAGAAAAATCAAGGGTATTGCCAGCCTCATCTGTTAAAGGAACAAAGCTTTAGCCATAAAATGAATGGCGAAGCAGAATTCAAGAGTGTTGCAAAATATCGCAGAATAAGCACCGGTTCAGCCTACGTCCTTCAATTCTGACCTTTATGGTCTAAACTAAACCACCTGGAAAAAGAGCTGGACAAAAGGAAAGAGAAAGAGAGGGCAAAGAAAGAATAGAGGACACAAAAAGAGAGGGATGGGGGCTTGAATGCTTGCTGGCCTTTGCAAATGTCTACAATCCCCTGTTGGCAGGCAGAGGACCACTTTCAGCCATCAACGAGGGGGCTGCTTTTGCCTTCTTCACTACAAAAATCACACACACACATACACACACACACACACAAATAACAGAGAGAAGTTTAACAGTGGATAGTCCAATATGGGGGAGAAAAAAAATACATGTGGTTAAGGGTTTAAACACAACTTCACTTCTGTAACTCTGAGGTGTCTGCAGCGCACCCACAGCTTGGCAATGTTCAACTCCTAGTCTGTAACGCAGATTTTGGTATCCTGTGCTTTCTACATGCAGAGCAAGTCACACACAGCTCAACATATGCATATTTTCAAAATGTTAATTCCAGTTTATGAGGAGAATTGCATTGTGGTGGTAAGACAGATACGGCATGTGCTACCACAGCATACCAAAACAGAGTCTGCTTTAAATGCTTCTTATAGACAATGGGAGGGAAGGACATTACCAGTATTATTCCAAATATTTTTTAAATCTCACATAAACAGAGCAGGCTGAGCTGACTTGTGCAGGATGGATTATTTTGGGTTTTTTTTTATTCTTTTATATTGTCACTGTTCAGGCATCATGCCATTCAGTCATCAAGGACCATTCATACATGTAGAATATCTACGCGACAAACCTTCAGCAAACGGCACCACGATCAAGGCTCTGTCCACAAACACGGTGTTGGTCAGATGTTGGGATACTCCGACAGACTCTGGCTCCTGGAACTTCACAAAGCACACCCGCGATGTCACCGGCATCGGAGAGTCACTGTCGAACAAACCCAATATGTTACAGAGGCCCAAAATTTTGACAATGGTTTGTGTGTTAGATGTGCAAATTGTAATTCAAAACGTTATTGTCATGATTATAAGACGCATCATAGGCAGAGTTTGTGCCAAAGTGTGAAATGTCTGACTACAACAGGCCAAGGTCAATTCTGTCAGATGGAGTTTCAGTTCTAAATTTCATTAGGTGTGTAAGCATTCATACTGCAGACAAACAACAAAATGAAAATGGTTAGTAAGTCCAGATGATGATCTAATCATGAAGGAGGTGATGTCTATAGTCAAATTCATACAACTCGAAGTCAAAATCGATTAGACTTTCTGCAGATGTTTAATCTACAGGAAGTGTGATACTCAGTAAATCTAAGTACACTGGTTCCTGAATGTAAACTGTCATGTTTTGCTGCTTTTCTCTAGTGACATCTTTAGGTATTTGACTAGTGATCAGACATAAACAATCAGTCTGAACCTGGAGGGAATTCATCCAAAACATAATTAACACACTGATCATAACATTTCAATAATCTTTGGCTATGTACCACGTTAATGGAGTATTAACATTAAGAGATTATTGTGATAATGCACAAAACTAAGACACTTGAAACGTACTCGTGCAATTCATGAGGGAATTATCAGACAATTAGTGTGATCCCAAATAAAGTTTCCTACTGTTTATATGATTGCTATACAATTTTAAAATGTAAAAGAAAAAAAACACTCTACTGTTACAAGTCATATTAACATAAGACATTATGTATTCGTCGCCTCTAATATATCAGTTACCCGTCTCATTGCAGGCTGTATTTACAGGCCAGTTTGCAGACATTGTTGTGTACGTGTGGGAAATCACATTTCGACGGACTGTGGATCAGTCAAATCAATTTAACATCAGGTAAAATTAGGTTACCGTTAGCCGTAGTTGTTGCTAGCATTGGCCTATGTCCTCGTCCCTATCAATGTTCGGTAACCACCATGCTAATGTTTGACTTAATACCATCATATAACCATTATCTTAATAAACCAGCGGCTGGTGAAGTAACTCACTCTGGAGGAAACAACTTGAGCTCCTCGATGGTTCCCAGAAAACCGAACAGCGTCCTCATCTGCTCCGACGTTGTGCTCGGCGACACGTTCGTCACCTGGACTACCTTCGTGTTGTAATTCATCTTCCCAAGAAAAAAAACAGCTTCAACTACAAAAACACTGTTAAACCGCTAACCTCTGACAAACCCGGCGGCTCTGTGCTCGTTGATAAACCGAATTATCTGTGGGTAATTAGCTGGCGAAGTGTTAGTTTCTTCTGAACTACAACAACAGACTATAGTAGCTCGCCGCCATGTTCGGCAAATCCTCTTCAAAGTGCGCATGCGCAGAGTTGAACTGTTCTGGGAATTAAAAAAAAGAAGTTTACATTCACGTTTATATATATATATAAAAAAAAAACAGATCGCAGTTTTTTCAAATATTTGCTTTCGTCTTATCTTATTACTCGATGCAATATTAATCTTGTGCACCAGTATGTATCGGAGTGATACTATGTAGGTAAAGGTAAACCAACAGAGGTCGCTCTGCCTTCTTCTATGTGTAAACAAAGATGTGGTCACAGGGAGAAGTGATAGGAAGGTAAATCATGTATAAGTCTGGCATGCTGCCTCCACAAGAACGTGCTATTGTTTATTAATTCATTCATTAAGAGATTTTAATCTATCTTGTGGAAAACATCCACTGGTGAAATGAAACTGAGTAATTCTGTTACCTCAACTGTTGTATATCCAATTTGTTCTTTGTTTGTGGTGATGCCTCTTTATTTCTTTCATTTGTTTTTCATGATTTTGAATACATTTTTGAAGTTTTCGGTCAATCAAAAAATAATCAGCAGTCTAATCCAGGATTAAACTGGTTGCTGCCCTGTGTTTTATAGTTTCATCAGAAAGAATTACAAGATAAAATGTGGGGGGAAATCCCATGGTTTAATATAATAGTGATATAACTGAAACAGTCTCAGGGGGTATTTTTCTGTTTTGAATACTTTTGATACTTCAAGGACATTTTCCTGATCCTGTTATACATAGATTCATTTTCATAGTGTAGTATTCATATTTTAACTTGTGTAAAGGATTTGAATATGTAAATAGCTTTTTTGAATAAACCATGTAGTAACAGACACAACAGAAATGCTGTGAACTGTGTTACTTTTCTTTGCTTTATGTAGGCTTTCTGTATCCACCATAAATGTGTGTAAGTGCTGGCAAAGGGACTATTCTTGTAATTTATGCAGTTGTTTTTTTGTTTGTTTGTTTGTTTGTTTTGTATGTTGTCATTTCCCTCGTATTCATTTTGGACAGATATACAGGGTTTTATTAATAGGAAAATAGGAATTCATGTATCTGAAGTAATGTTGTGTCTTGTGGAAGTGAATATTTCCGGCACAATTCACTTGCTGATCTGAATCTCACATCCATATATTCAGATGGAAGTGCTGCTTTCATCATTTTAGTGCTGAACTCAAACATGAAGTATATCGCAAATTAAGAAGTTGTGAAGAACAAAAACACAACCTTCAATTTTTTTTTAATTAAGTTTGAGTTCAAGTAAGCGAACTCCATGGACACTCCTGGCTTGTAATTTTGCTTTTTTTTGTGATTATTTTGGTAGCTTTGTTCACATACAAAGTTATTAAGTAAGTCATTGTTAGTAAGATTTGATTAACTGCAGCAGCAAAAAATAACTCTGACCACTGACCCTCAATTATGTTTGAGAAAAAAACAACAACCTTGGATTAATCAGTTATCACAAAAATGTTACATGTCGCTAATTAAACCCAGACCACACGTCCACCAGTGGTGCCACACCACAACCCTGCCACTGACAGACCTGTGTCTGGAGGAACTCTCCCTACTAATGGGGTTTTTTCCCAGAAGGAACAATATAGCATTTGTCTCCATGCCTACGTCGGACATAATCCCCACACCCTAGATTATAGCTGCACTGAGACAAGCAAGTGAAGGCTTTTTGTTGTTCAGACTAAAGAACAAGTGGCCGCATTTCATCCAGATTGTATTGTGTGCAACAGTCTTTGTACAATAGCACCTAATAATAGCTGTGAGGGTTCACTGTTTTTATTGTTTCACAATCATTTTCAGCTCGTGCTGTTAATCTCTTGCCTCAGAAAATAATTCAGTTAAAATTAGACAATAATAATGTCCAGAAATAATAATACAGTGTTGATCACAATGGTTCTTGTTATAAATGTATACCTTTAAAATCTAAAAGGGTATAATAGACACATACACGTGACCAAAGCTTTTCATTTGTATTGCTTATTAATGTGAATTGAATATGTTATGAATAACTGAATTTTCATCCAGGCCCAGTTTGTCTTGTTATTTTTAACCCAAAGCACATTGACAATATTGTCAAATATACTGTACTTAGTATGACTCAGCATGACTATATCTTAAAGCACCAAATCTCAACAAGTGATACAGAAAATCACATGTACAGTTGCAACACAATTTGAAAAGCATGGTTCACTGTGATAAATATTCTCTGCAATAAATCCGGTTTCAGTGGGGCAGCCATTGAGCCATCCAGCAGAGGATATTGGCACAATGGGATTCTTGTTCACGGTGCAACGTGATTGGCCAGGAGAAAGGTTTACAGCAGTGACTGTGACGGCGCCCAGACAAATAAATACCCCCAAATCCACTGGGAGATCAGAGACTTCAAGTTCAGAAGTGACCAGGAGTTCTCATAAGAGTTGTTTTGGTGTGTGTGTGTGTTGTAACAACAAGACGGAAACATGGTCAGCCGGTGAGTTTTTCAAGATTTATAACTATGCTGGACAACGTACTTATAAACCAGTAGCAGGTTCTGCTTTTATGTATATACTCATACTTCATACAGAACTTGTATGAACTTTTCTGAAACATGACCCTGTGACCCTGTGTCGTTAGTGTGCCAGCAGCTGATGGCGCTCCTGTGGGATTTAAAAGTTCACCTCGGTGAACTCCATGACCTAATGCTGCTTTTTATGATTTAAACTAACTCATATTTCACTTTCACACTTCCCATTTCCTTGGCTTTGATGTTTGTTGATGTCTTTGCTTTCTGGTGACAGATTTGAACACCCAGCTGGTGGCTACAGGAAGATTTTTGAGACATGCGAGGAGCTGTCTGAGACTCTTCCAGCAACAGTCACAGGTTTGTTTGCATCTCTCAGACAGAAATAGACTCCAGGCAAATGATTCTTTGACATTCGTCTACCAGTCGCACTGTTAATAAAATTTACTTGGGTCTCTTTCTTCTTTCATCTGAGAGCACATTAAGTGGCACCAAAAACAGACTCCTAATGCAGCTTTCCAATGTTATTTTTTAAGGAACATTCTCTCATTTATATTCATCATGTTTTACAGGAAGGATTCCTTCATTTCTGAAGGGAAGTCTTCTCCGTTTGGGACCGGGGCTTTTCGAGGTTGGAGATGAACCCTTCTATCACCTCTTTGATGGCCAGGCCCTTATGCACAAATTCGACTTCAAGAACGGTCAGGTCACCTACTTCAGAAAGTAAGATTCTAAGGACAACACCACAGCTCTGTCATTATCCATAGTTGAGCAAAGAATTGATCATTTTCCAATGTTTTTCACCTTGGAGCTCTGGAACCAAGATGTTTGAGATACATGATCTATCACAGTACCTAGTTACCTCCAAAAACAGTTCTTAGGAACCCTTTACATTTTAAGGCAGATCAAAATTATTGACCATAAATATTTTTCTATTTCTCTCAAGTCTTGCATACGTTGTTTGACACTAGCCTTAGCAGAGGTCTGTGTTTTCTGAAGACTTTTCACAACAAGTTGCATTACCACCATGAAACAATACCACAACTTTAACAACAATTGAACAAGAGAGGGAAATAAGAGCATCAAGTTTCTGCGGAGGGTATATTTATATACACATCTTCTGAGGATACTGACATTTCACTAGGTTTATATGCAGCGTTTTGGAAGGAAATTCCTCATTTGTCAATTTCTCCCTCTGTCTCAGGTTTGTCAGAACAGATGCTTATGTCCGAGCCATCACAGAGAAGAGGGTGGTGATCACTGAGTTTGGAACGTTTGCATATCCTGATCCCTGCAAGAACATTTTCTCCAGGTGGGTAGCACACAGACACACACACACACTTAAATCTTAATGCTCAAAGATATTTTGTATTTACATTTAATGTGCTGATCTACAATCTCCAGACTTTCTCTTGCATCCCCTCTCATTTCAACGACAGCTTTATGTGAAGTGTCTTTTCTTTTCTTCCTATTGCAGGTTTTTTTCTTACTTCAAGGGTGTTGAAGTCACAGACAACTGCCTGGTGAATGTCTACCCTGTTGGTGAGGACTTTTATGCTGTAACAGAAACCAACTACATCACTAAAGTTAACCCCGACACCTTGGAGACACTGAAGAAGGTATGTTATTATAAATGCATCACTGAACCTTAACCTCAGAAGAGCATGTTTCCTCAAATTTAGGCATGGTCAATATATTTTTTATTTCCTGCGTAGGTTGACATGTGCAACTATATCAACATTAATGGAGTGACCGCCCACCCTCACATTGAGAGTGATGGCACAGTGTATAACATTGGAAACTGCATGGGCAAGGGAGCGACACTGGCCTACAACATTGTGAGGACCCCCCCCACACAGAAAGGTTGGTAACACTTGGATGCAATGAGAAGCAGCTTAAAGTGATCAACACTTACAAACTTTGCTTTCTTACATAGATAAGTCTGATCCCATTGAGAAGTCCAAGGTGGTGGTGCAGTTCCCCAGCGCTGAGCGTTTCAAGCCCTCCTATGTGCACAGGTGTGTCTTTTTGTCAGTAATCCATTGGGTTTGTTATTCTCCACCTTGTCACAGAAAGTTTTTAACATTCTCTCCTCATCAGCTTCGGGATGTCAGACAACTACTTTGTCTTTGTGGAGACACCGGTGAAGATCAACCTACTCAAGTTCCTGAGCGCCTGGAGCATCCGAGGCTCCAACTACATGGACTGCTTCGAGTCCAATGAGAGCCAAGGAGTAAGAGCTTCCCAATAGATTCATATCTTTTATGACTGAAAAATATCGTCAGCTCACCTCCTGAAATCTTATGATATCTCTTTTTATAGACCTTGTTCCACATCGCCAAGAAAGATCCAGGAGAGTACATTGACCTCAAGTTCAAGGGAGCACCCATTGGCATGTTTCATCACATTAACACCTATGAGGACCAAGGATTCATTGTTGTTGACCTGTGTGCTTGGAAAGGGTAACTGGATCACTTTCGTTTAAGTTTTCTCATATATCACTCCATTGATGTTGGTGTGTTCGTGTTGCTCACTGTCAATTTCCGTCTTGCAGATTTGAGTTTGTTTACAACTACCTCTGGTTGGCCAACCTGAGAGCCAACTGGGAGGAAGTGAAAAAGGCGGCCATGATGGCACCCCAGCCGGAAGTCCGCAGATATGTCATTCCCCTGGATGTCCACAAGGTGAGTCACCCCAGTCCACCACATTCACAAATACTCAAATTTGCCTTCTAAAGACATAAAGTTGTTTTTGGTCTCATCTTATCATGGACTTGTTGTAGGAGGAGCAGGGGAAGAACCTGGTCAGTCTGCCATACACCACAGCCACAGCAGTGATGCATGCTGATGGGATGATCTGGTTGGAGCCCGAGGTGCTGTTCTCTGGGCCTCGCCAAGGTGCTAACACAACAATCAAACAGAGGACACAATAATTTTTAATGCCCAATGTCTTCATTATTTAACAATTGTAATGTGTTTTTTTTTTTATGTGTGTAGCTTTTGAGTTCCCTCAGATCAACTACAACAGGTATGGAGGGAAGAATTACACATACGCCTATGGCCTGGGTCTCAACCATTTCATCCCAGACAGGGTATGTGGACAAAATGCCTTTGGTCAAAGTGTGTAAAACAAACTGTTTCACAAACTGATGTTGTTTTTCCTCTTGTGTGCAGATCTGCAAGTTGAATGTAAAGACCAAGGAGACCTGGGTGTGGCAAGAACCAGACTCCTACCCCTCAGAGCCCCTGTTTGTCCAGACTCCAGATGGTATAGATGAGGATGATGGTACGTTAGTAGCGATATAAACAATAAATTTAATATTCCACAGCATCTGTGACAGAAATTGTGTCATGATATTTGCGTGTTGTGCCCAACAGGGGTGCTGTTGACCATCGTGGCTGCCCCCGGCTCCCAGAGACCAGCGTATCTCCTCATCCTCAACGCCAAGGATCTGTCCGAGGTCGCCAGAGCAGAAGTGGAGTGTGGCATTCCCGTCACCTTCCACGGGATGTACAAACCCTAATCATGCATCGCTCCGGAAATCAAGAGTAGTCGGCGCTTCCCAGTATTAGGATGAATAAAGACTAAATGTGACATTGTATCAGAAAAAAATAAAGCTTTTTATCAGTGAGAAATGGCTGTATGTCTGAATTGGCAGGAAACTCAGGTTGTTAAAGAAATTAAAATGGTCTTGTGGAAATGTTGTGTACATCTGGTTATGTCCCATCTTGAATGTTCAATCCCTGGAAATCTCAGAAATGGTTTTAACAAAAGATGTAGATTCTAGTATTTCATGGGTGGAGAAATAAACTCATCAAATCTACACAAAGCTGGTTTGAATTGATCTGTAATAATAACCCAGTAATAATGTTCTTGATCTCAGGCTGAGCCATGTGTGGAGCTGAATATTTACTAGATTTGCTGGACCGAACAGTGAATTCCTCTCAGCCTGAGGCCTGATGCTGACCCTGTGCTCTGATCTGCCTGTTTGAATCAGACAAAAAAGATGGCTTTGTTTTTGACATTGCAGCATTTTCTTTAGAGCAAGCAAGCGTTTCCAACTGATGCTTCGGCAAACACAAGCTCTGCCAATAATCCTTCATCTTAAATTCCTGAGATATTTGCAGAGATTTAATATGTTGCCACACAAAATCTCATTACGGCCACATTTGAACAAGTGACCTTTCCCTGTCCGTCCTTATTGTGTTGCTCAAAGTTGTCTTGAATCTAATCTAAAAAGTAAAAGCATGCAGATCTTGCAGCACTGCTAAGCTGATTAACTGTGTCAGTGCTTAATCTGGAAAGAAAGAAAGAAAGAAAGAAAGAAAGAAAGAAAGAAAGAAAGAAAGAAAGAAAGAAAGAAAGAAAGAAAGAAAGAAAGAAAGAAAGAAAGAAAGAAAGAAAGGGCATGTTGCAATCAATTATTCTTTTTAAGTGCATAAAGACGACTACGTGGTTCTTACATACAACACCACAACCCACAGTAAATCTGTGTGTAAAAGTGTGTGTAAGGATCGTGTACATAACTGGCATATTTGGACAGGTCTCATCTTGTGTTGACAGGGATAAATGAAGATTTCCCTCCTGTGTTTGTAATTAAAAGTCCAATCTCAGGTCTTCATAACACGTTTCCTCCATATCTGATGCAAGCCAGGGAAACAAAGCAAGTAAACATTGCTAATATGGTTTGGGCTCGGTTGCTACATCAGTCAAATGGAGAACCCTGATTACACCGTCACGTTTTCCACTCCGCTGCCAGAATCTAGGATCGCTCTAATGAAAGGCTCAAAGAAATATTTTGCAATCGTGTGTTCTGTAATCTCTCATTTTAGTAATCACAGGGTCACAAATATGCCCCTCTGCATGTGCTTTTAGTCCACTTCACACACTGATCCCAACAGATTTTTATTTTGTGTGTGTGCACAGATGAGGATGACTGCCTGATCTTTTATCAAACCCCAAAAAAAAACCAAAAAACAAATGTGTTTTTCAGTTTATTATTATTTTTTTAACATGAGGGCGTCTCAGCCTTCCAAAATGAAAGAAATAAAACAAGATTACAGGAAATATTAATTTTCAGAATAAACTTAAGTCAAAAAACACAGCAAAGGAAAGGCTCAATGGAAAACTTGATATCTCGGTTTTAACTATCACACCATAAGAGAGGTCTCTCACACTCTGAAATTTAGCTGGGACAGAGGTTTGCACAGCCAGTCTAATAGTTTTAGACGTACACAGTGAGTTTTACACAAACGAACAAACAAAAAAAATGTGAAGGTCAAAGATAAAACACAGGGAACAGAAAGACAGTCACACATCCACCAAACAAGTCCACACAGTAAAACAATGATATTTGTAACTACTCCGACAGTGAATGGAAATAAAGCGACGAAAACAATCATTGTACTGTAACAAAACAAAAAACTGTGACGTGTAACAAAGAAAGTGACGTCGTAGTTTTAAAGGTCAAAAACTCACCACAAGAGTTGTCATGTGTCTTTCTTAAACAGTTTGACATTTTTGAAAATGAAGTCATTCACTCACTTGTTTCATACAATAAACGTCGAGCTGGAGAAAGAAGGCGACGGCCTGAGCTCAGCTTAAAAACTTGAACCTGTCCTCACTCGGCCGTTCAACAAAGTGAAGATGACAAATTTGGTGTTTTTCTCAAGCAGTTACATATTAAAAGGAAAAAACTAAAAAAAAAAATGAGTGGAGAAACAGGATGGCACTGACACCATCCATAGGGTAGATGTGAGAGCTCTTTGGATGGTTTGATGATTAGGTTTTTATGGTGTGATGCCAATCATATGCCGTGGTCGTCACAGTTATCAAATCTCAACCTGGGTGAACACCTATGGGAGATTTAGGACCAACATGTGAGGCAGCACTCATCAAAACACCACACAAAGGAACATCTTTTGTGTTCGTCCCTCCTGTGAGAGCTCAGAGAACTCAAAGAAGAAGGTGCATTAAAGCTTAATGAGACACTTTGGAGGTTTTCCCATCCTTACATGCACAACAGAACAAAACTCCTAAAAAACACAATATATACTTTACTGTTGGTGCACAGAATAATCAAACACGTTAATTTGTGCCCTTTAGTTGTCTGTTGGCTTCTTTTTCCACTTTAAACAGAGCTGGACTGGCCGTCTCCCTCTGCTCCCGTGCGGTCTTTATGCTAAGCTAAACCAGCCGCCTCTTGGCTCCAACTCCACGCCAAACGCACCGACATGTGAATGGTACCAATCCTCTCATCCAGCTCTCAGTGAGCAAGTTAATGAGCAGATTTCCCAAAAATGTTAAACTTTACCTTTACTTCTGTGCAAGCCTCTGTCCCTTCACTAACACACAAAAGACACACAAGAATAAAAAAAAACAAAAAAACAAGCAGAACAAAGCGGTGGCTCACACTACGGAATCACAGATTTCATGAAATACATCTTCAGGCTTACTTCAACATGGTAAGTGACTACTGACAGCTTTGAAAATATCTTGTATCAGCTATATAACTTTTGCATCTCAGGAAATAAAGGAATGAAGTATTGATAGTGCAAGGTTACAAGGTACATATATTAATATATTGTTTTAGATACTGTCCTATAAGTAAAGTGCAAATCTCTGGATCAGATGAAAAGTGTGTGCAAGCATTTCTAATTTTTGACTGACTGATCCACCTGCCCATGCACACATGAGCCCTTTACATTGGCTGCCAGCTACTTTACACGTCGCCGGGTGAAACATTCACATTACACATCGACATTTTTCCCTTCAATTCAAAGCAGTTTTGTAAGTCAGGCTATCTGAAGTAGCCAAAGACAAATATCATGTAGTCTTAATCTCCATTAAGTACAAGTACTTAAAAACTTTGGGTGACTTTTGGAAAGTGTTTTTATTTTGTACTCCCGACTAACAGGAGAGCTATTTCTTCTGCTGCATATTCCCACATCTCCAAAGTGTAGGGCCATTTTATTGTGCGAGCATGTCTGAGCAGGAGATCAATATTTGGAGGAAGTCCTCTTAGCATTTTGGTCAATAATTTGTTAACCTATTTGTCCATTTGAATCAGGACTAACTGGGAATGAAGGTGAGCTGGGGTTAGCTGGGGAGAAATACCACTGAGACCGGCTCAAGTGGAGATGCAAAGTTATCAAACAGCCCAAACAGCC
>OMNW01026322.1:36286-48733 GCA_900303245.1 Selene dorsalis
CAATTATTAGCAGTCTTCTCACTTCCTTTAAACAAGACGTTGGAGGATGAATCAGTGAGCAGATTTAGGTAACCATCACAACTGGGATGATAAAACATCATGGAAATATGTAAAAAAAAAAAATCTAAAAAAATGCTGTGTGAAGGAGTCTGTTTAACTCTGATCTGTGAATCATTCAGGACTCAGGAATATGTTTCTCGTGCTGTTAAGAGTCCTGTACAACAAAAAATACCTTGAAGGGAGACTCCAAAGATTTAGTACAACACTGCTGTTAAAGTAAAGGGCTCACAGGAGACACACAGGGAAAACAATGGTCAAAATAAATATAAAAGCCCTTGACTTTCAGTCCTGAGGCTGCTCCAAAAACACTGAATCTTATATTGCCAGCAATGTTTCTCAACAGAATTATCTTTTAAACTCCACGACCCAGTTTGTTGTTTGCCAAGATAAGAAACCATGTGAATGATGCAGTTAGGAGAGGAAAAATAGAAAAAGAGCCATCCAAAAAAAAAAAAAAAAAAACATGCAAATAAACAATGCATCTTCCATCATCTCTCAGTCTTGTGTGAGGAAAATAAAGTTCAGATTTTACTAGCGCGTGTGTTTATTTGGTTACTCTCGACACTTTCTGTGATACTGAGTTGTGAAAAACAAACTGCACAGCTATTTCCCAGACTAAGCTGCAGATTCTCACCTTGTATGTGCGTGACACCAAATGTGTCACGACACATTGTTGCTGACACAGTGTTATGTCAACTAGAGATCAAACCTGAGAGCTTGCACTGAGCTAAAACCTCATCAATGATATTTTTTTTACAATGAGTACATTTATGTATGTTGTCAGTCATATTTTGTAGTCGGAGTGAAATCTTTGCTTCCTTCAGGATAAATGTCTGTCTTTACAAGATCTATTATACATCAACTTCACCAGATGATGTTTGCAGGTTACTTCACGTCTGCTGCTCTGGAACAACACTGAACACTTTGCTGTCAGTGTTGTCAATCAAGTGCGTGTGAATGCTTATGTGTGACTGTGGATGGTTGACCTTCAAACCTTTCTGACGTCAAACTCAGTGGTGATGGAGGTGCTGGAGGGGGTTTAACAAATTTGAAACTGACAATCAGGTATTCACATCCACTACACTGAGAGATTGCCCAGGAGTGCGTAGGTGATAAAATATGCAGGGTTTTAACTCCACTCTCAAGTATTCTTTTCTAAATTCTTCACACAACCGCTTCTGTTACTTCTTCCATGTACAAGTGAATGCATCCCTATGCATGCAAAGTGAGCGTGCGCTGTGCTGTGGCTTTCAGTCTACCAAGGCCTGTTTTTCAGCAGCTCGGCTCAGGTACAATGCACTGCTGCTTCTTTTATCCTGTAACTGTGACAACAAGTGAAACTAAAAACACGTAAGAAGAGATGTATTTGGATCTCACCTTGTTTCTGTCTGAGCTGGTGCACACAGGGTCCTCAGCAGCCAGTGCGATGCTGCTCGCCACGATCACAAGGAGGATGGTCATCTCGAAGTAGCGCATAGTGACCACGTAGTGGCAGATCCTTCTGATGCTGTGGATCAGCGCAGGAGAGGATATCAATTGTTGCTTGGGGGATGACTACATAAAAAAGGCACTGAAAAAAACAAAAAAAAAAAACACTGCAGTGTATTTGATAATCTTGAAGCGATTTGGTGGCTTACGGGTTGGATGCCTTGAAGATGAACATGCTGTCTGGAGCAACCGGTTTGGGAGGAGTTGGAGGTTCGTCCTCCTCCGAGTCCTCGTCTTTGTCTATCAGCTCGGACTCATATGCCTCCAACTCTTTACTGTTCACTAAAAACCAGACAGAGGTCCAAAAAAAAAAAAGGAAAAGAAACAAAAAATCAGTTTTTGCTGTATGTGGACTGTCATGACAGAGAACAGTAAAGAATAATGTGATTCACCAGTACAATGGATGGATCAAAAAAAAGAAAAGAAAAAAAAGACCAAGTGTGGCAGTCATGTGTCAGAAACACCTACACACTGTGATACGCAGCGATACCGACACTAAATCCCACTTGGTGATGCACTGTGAAGGAGTGTGACTGCAGTGGGAAGTGATCACAGAGCTACCTGTCATGGGTGTGAGCTCCAGCAGCGGCTGTGCAGACATTTCGATGGCCACGCTTCCCTCCAGGTTGGACTTGTCACGTCTGATGGAGACCGGGCAGTTCTCCGCTTCCATGGCGCTCACAGCGTACTCCGTGGCCTCCAAGGCGGGTTCCACGGGGACGTTTTGGTCGCCTTCACCCTGCTCTGCCCAGGTACCGTCCAGCAGCTGCTCACATTGAGGAGGATCGGGAATGTTGGCTCTAAAATGGGAAAGAAAATATCACTGAACACAAAACCTATGAAAATACTGCACAACAAATCTACTACACTGTGTTGAACTACATTGTAATAACACCAGTGAACCCCTGCAGTGTCTTTCAGCATGCACTTTAGTTTATGACCAAGTACCTGCAAAACTAATTATGTTCCAATTGGCCTCTGCTCCACTTTACATTTAGTGCTAATTAGCAAATGCATACACACAGACTGAAAGAGGCACAAAATGTTCGGCCATTTAGCGTCCCTTTGTGGTCATTTTGTGTCTTTGTAGATGTTGTCCAATAGTTCTTGATGGTTTTGCGTCTCTTTACGGTTGTTTTGTGTCCCTCTGTAGCCATATTGCATCTTACTGTGGTTATTTTGTGTCTAGCATGGCTGTATATATATCGTCTGTTTTTTTGTTTTAAGGAATAGTTTCACAGTCTGTTTTAAAACAGTACCCATATGTTCATGTCAACATTTTTTCAAGTATATTTTTGGGGGTTTTTTTGCCTTTAATTGATAGGACAGTTGAGAGAGACAGGAAATGGGGAGGCAGAGAGAGGGGGAATGACATGCAGCACAGGGCCACCAGATTCAGGATTCGAACCACGGCCGGCTTCAGCGAGGACTGCAGCCTCTGTTCAACCCACTGAGCTGTACAGTGCCCAATATCTACATTTAAAGATTTACCGTTGCTGTGTTTGCTTCTTATGTCCATCCCACTCTTCATTCCGTGCAAATATGCATCAATAAGTTCAACTGAAGCTAAACTATGCCTTCAACAGTCTGAGTCTGAGTATCTTCCAAATTCATAGACTTTATAGCACAAAAGTCACACTCACTGGTCAGTTTATTAGTTACACTTCACTTCACACTTCATTTCAACAGCTTCACTGAAAACTACTTGTTTATAATTAGGTTTCTGTTGAAATTGTCAGAAATGTGAAAATTATACAAAATGTGGATTTTGTCCCCCAAGGAAATGTTGGGCGTAACGTTTTGAGACCAGAAAAACAGAGCTTACAAAGGTGTGAATGTGTCTCTCTTATTGGGAAAATATCCAGTAACATTTCAGATCAAATGGAGCTTTATTTGATAATATATAAATAGTTCATGAGTCTTTTAAAGGCTCCTCACAGAAAAATACATCAGCCTTACCTTCTACAGTCTTCTCCAACTTCTGCATATGGGTTTATGATGCAGGTTCCACAGTCATCTTGGACTGATCCTCCTTCTCCTTCTCCCTCTCTTTCATCCCTCTCTTCTATCTTCCTCTCTTGGCTCAGCGACCGTCTCACTAGTGGCACCTCATGTGGTGTGTGTGCACAGTCCAGACTCTTGGCCTCGGCGCGAGCATCACGGTGTCGGTGACGTCTGTGCCGGGCCCCTTCTTCTGGCCCCTGACTGGGCCTGAACTTGCGGGCGATCCTGTGCCTGCCTCCGCCTGTATTGCGATGGTTAGCCCCTCCTGTTTTGTCCTCACTCAGGTTTACCAGAGGCTCGGCCGTCGGAGGCTCGGGGATGGGGATGGAAATGGACATGGGGGGTTCGGGAAGGGGCATTCCAACAGACATTGGAGACTCAGGCAGGTGAGCTGGACTGACCTCGGAGGAAAGGGCGGAGGTGTGGTGGGCATTAGTCGGAGTTTCCGCGGTGTCCTCTGTAGGGCTGCTAAACAGCTCCTCTCTGCTCGCCATCTGGCGACGTTTGCGTAGCTGGTTGGCTCTCTGCTCCCACACTGACATGTTGACTTTTCTCCTCCTCTCACGGCGGTTGGCGAAGGCGTTGGAGCCATTCAGAGGCTGCTCGTCTGCGGCAACTGTAGCACCCTCAGGGTCTTCTGGGAAGGTTGGACGACCTCTGTGGATTGCCCGTTTCCTGTATAGGTAGGGTCTTCTTCTCCCACTAAGGAGCACAACATACCTCACATCACTATGAGGCAGCAACAGGTCGACAACTAAGGTATTATTGACAAGAAACATCAAGACTAGAGTTCATGTAGCATACCAGTTATGTCAAAGAATATTCAGACAAATAAAATAAAAGTTACAAGAAAAGGTCAAACCTTTTCTGTGAATTTTATAATGTTACTTACTTAGTAACACAAAAAAATTTTCCATGAAAAATGAGCAAAATGCTTCAAGCTAAAAAGTGCAAATACATCCAAAAAAAAAAAAAAAATTAAAATACCTGAGAGGTACAGACAGATAAAAAGGAAAAGAGAAAAACAAATCCACAAGAACAATAAAAGGGAAGGTGCAGGATTGAAGTAGAAACATAGTGTAAAATCTAGAAAATAATCGGAGTAGGAAAACTCAAGAGAGAAATTCTGTGTGACAGAGATGCATACAATCATACTTACTGGTATTCAGATTCTTTTGTTGTCCATGTAATCAATGAGTGATTATTTGAAAACAAGACATTAGTGTTTTACAACATAGACAGAACATTTGTTGTGACACAGAGCAAAAGGTATAGAGAAGAGGCAAAATATGGATTTAAACAGGTCTGGAATCAGTACTTTATCTTGTAGAAGCGTAAAAAGGAGCGTTCCGTTTTAATGCCATGAATTTCAAATATATCTAGTTAATCATTACAGTGTCCTTGAACACAACATTTTGGTCAGTGCCACATAACAGGCATAAAACAAGACAACATGATGGGGCCAGTAAAACACTGTAATGCACATTAATATCAGCATCTTGATAACTGCAACACAAACAAGACTAACACTCAAATATGTAACAGACAAATGATACATTCAGTGTCACAGCTAGAGAGTCAGAGTAGAGAGTAAGGAGTCTACGCGGTTACCTGTTTTACTTTACTGTAAACGGCAACTATGGGATGTTAGGGAGTTTGAAGAACCCACTATCACTGATGTTACCAATCCTTGCTTTAATTTCCTGCCTGCAGGCAGCTATTACTGAATAAAAATCAACTTGCACTTGAAGAGCTTGAAACAGGAAATTCATCACAGTCATCCATAGTATGGGAATGATATTATAAAATGGGAGCAGGAATTTCTTTGAATTTCTTTTTAGTTGGTTTACTCCGTTGGTGTTTATGGAGGAACCTTAAAGAGGAACTCTGCAAGTCTGGTCGCTTCTACGCTGTGTTGGTAACTCTCCTCCGGGCCATGTGCATTTGTTTTTGACAAAGCAGGCAAAAAAAGCAATCCATGGAGCGGTGCATATATGATGTTACAATGTGTACATTTGTGTAGTCATTTTTTTCCTCCATGATGTGTACAAGCAAGTTTCTGCAAGTTGTTTTTCATATAAATAATAATAAGGGCTACCTCTGGAGCAGCAACAATACATCCACTGCTCTGTAAGAATAAGATGGTAAAATAAATACACTCACTGTGTTGTAAAACATGCAAAATAATGCACACATTCCTGTAACAGGCCAGGTCAGTCACTCCAGGTCCTTATGGTACTTTTTGCCCCACAGCAACAGCTCCAGTGGTGATGTTAATCAGACCAGTCATACCCAGTAGTAGAACAAAATCTCACACACTCGAAAGTGTGCCTTCTCCCAGCTGAGTGACACACCGAGACTTCCCACTGTTCCCAATAACCTCTGAAAAACGCCCCCTGCCCTGCTCCCCCTGACTCACTGGATCATTAGACCTGTGGGGAAGCCACTAGTCACTGAGAGGAGCAGGAAATTCATTAACAACCACAGGGCCGGCACAGTAACAGGAGGCGTCTTAGTGTAGCTGCTGATGCAGTCTGTGAGAGGTCATGCTTTTCAATCAAGCACATTCAATATTGTGTCATCAGTGCCTCACACATGCCTTTCTTTCTTTTTTGCATTCACCATGCAAATGATGGAACTGAGAAGTATACTGTTAGTAAACACCAACAACTTGGCTCTCAGAGTCTGTAATCAATTAATTGTATTGGCTAAGCTCTATATTGATTTCAAAGAGCATCTTCTCACCAATAACAGAAGAAGTACCACCACCGGTTTTACCACGGCATCCACATCCTAAGTAAGTCTTAGTCTTAGCTTTTGCTGCAAAAAGAAATGAATTGCGAAAATTTTTCAGTCCAATTCAAATTTTCTGTTTGCTTGAGAGGAGAGCTGGTCCGAGGCCCACCTCTACACTTGGACACTAAGATTTACTTAAGGGCTGTGAACACACTGACTGTCTCTTCTTAAAATGATGAATCTGTAAACTGTTAACCAATGACTTACTCTGAGATCAAGCCATCTCTGCCTCTGGCATATCTCTGGTTGAAGAACTCCTCTTCCTCTTCTTCATCCTTATAGAGAAAGAAAGAATCTATGATGTAAAAGGAGCAAACCACCAATTTAACATATATTACTTGTCATGTAGCTTTTTATTAATGTGCAATAAAATAACCATGGTGATAATTTGACTTAAGAAAACGGGGGTGCTAAAGGATGTGAGCCTTTTTCAGAATGAGTCTATCAAGTTGCACTATGGGATATGTTGGCTCTAGAGTTTTGGCAATATGACTCATTCTAGGGCTTAAAAGTCACAGTATTTCAGTCTCTTTAATTTTAGTTCTTTTAATTCTGAATACTATGAAGTACCCTGTGGATTTATTGAGTAGTACTATGTAGTTTTTACCACTGGATCACTGTGACACTGCAGACAGTCCTGCCGATGGTGTCACATTATTCCACTGTTTGTCAGGTGGTCAAGACCTTTTGTTAGACCTCAAGGATACGGTATGTGTTTTGGAGAGTTATACTGAAACTAGACAGAAACTTTGTTTACTAGAAAATTCCATACGGGGCCCTACACACCGGTACCCATCCCATATTTAAATGCTTACACACCAAACACCACACTATAACAAAAATCTATTATTTTACTGGTAAACACTCAAATACAAGATAAAAACGGTGCAAACCTTTGTCAGTTCCTGGGCGTTAGCCAGATTATCCACAGCGATGGCCAAGAAGACATTCAGCAGTGTGTCTGTCATGTGGGCAGTTAAGGTCACACACAAACAAAATTACCAGAACACGTTTGCATTACACTCATAAAGATATCACAAAGTTGTTCTTCTCTTCAACTTCGTGACATCTGTGTACAGTATTATTAAAGTTATTAAAGGTTCACAGAGCCAAGCAAAAATATCAGAGATGTTTCTATGAAGCAAATTCTCTCTTTTGAAATCCTGTAACATGGTCTATATGGTTGGAGCTTATGTCCTTAATTCAACACCCTATTGTTCTTTATTATCATTAACATAATTGTATATTTTGTTCATAAAAAGACTCTGAGACACTTTTAGACAAATCTTCCACATTTATCCATTATTAATAATTATAGTAAATAAGTAAATATTTATTTTTATCAACTTGCATATAATGTGTGTCAGCTAACTGTCAGGAGGTTCTGCAGACACTAATGCAAATAAAGTTTAAATGCAGTATTTATGTAAGTGAACTGATATAGAATTAGAAGATTGGAATGAGAACAAAACCCCATGTCATTAGCTTTAGTCAATGATAACTGAGTATTTGACTTAGGTAACAGGATAATTGAATTATCATATAAGCAAATGCATTGTGTATTGTGACATGTAGAGATAGATTTATACAGGTATATCGTGTACAGGTGTGGATGGTATATCTGGGCCACTTTTGAGGACTTAACAAGGATACAGTTTCCAAACAGTGTGAGCACGATGAAGTAGATTGATGACCACATGCCATACTGCACGCCTCCCTGTGAGCGAATCCCATTGTACATCACCTCGTTCCAGTCTTCTCCCGTCAGAATCTGTAGGCAAATGCACAGAATATTCATCAAAAAAATAATTACACCACTTATATTAGATTCAAAGAGAATGTTGGCCTAAAAATACAAACCAGAGACATATTCCCTGTCTACGAAGCAGTTAAAGATATGTTATTAAAAATGGCAGCATGATAAGTAATTACTGTGCGTGCTGATCAAAACAGTCTTTCACAGTGCAGTTGCTTTTGTAGCTGATCTGATGTGGAATCCTTCACGTTTCACTTGTCTGATATTCATGTGCGCATATGTGTGCATGGATGTGTGGGATGATAGCGGAGGCAGGGGGCGGAGAGCGAGTGAGCAGAGTTGTTTAATCTGCGCCTGGGGTGAGAAATATCCCAGGGTGCAATGTGTCATGGAGAGCAGGCAGAATGAGGGGATCTGTAGGAGCCAAACCTGAAACACTGTCATGATGGCAGCTGGAAACGTGTCAAAGTTGGTGGGAGTGTAATCTTCAAAGATGAACCTAGAGGGGAGGCAGATAGAAAGCGGGGTCAGATGTGACCAAGGAAGAATAGGAGGAGGAAGAAGAGGAGGAGGAGGATGCGGAGCTATTTTCATCCGGACATGTCATTTCCTCACCATCTTATCAAAGGAACCATTGAAGAAACTGCTGCTCAGTTTGAAAAGGTGTAGATACTATTTCAAAACCATGAGCAGATGTAGGTTAAAATTTAAAAGTAAGTCAGCTACACTAACCAGGAACATAACTCAGCCTTTGATATAATGGACCATGATGTCTTTATCATCCATCTGAAGAACTATGTTTACATCAGTGATGTGGCTCTGAATTGGGTAATCTCTTATCCATCGAACTGGTCCTCTTCTACATTGTGGGGTCCCCCAAGGGTCTATTTTGGGTCCCCTATTAATTACCATATACATGCAACCCCTGAGGTAAATCTTGCGTAGCCATGACATTGCTTTCTATTCTATTTCTAAGCTGGTTGACACCCAATTACATGTCCCAGTAAAGCCTGGTAGCACGATGCATCGTGTATTATGTCCTGCTTCGCTGAAATAAAAAATTGGATGTCCAAAAACTTCCTGCAGTTGACTGACTCCAAATCAGAGGTAATTATAATAACTCCCTATGGCCCCAGCACTAGCAGCATTAAAAATCTCTCCTCTAGTCTGGGTGACTTATCCAACACCGTTCAAAGAGAGGTCCGCAATCGAGGTGTTATTTTTGGTTGAGAATTGTACTTTGATGCTCAAGTGGCTAAAGTGGTGCAGTGGTGCTTTGCCCAACTGAGACAGCTACACCAGATCTGGTCATTTCTCTCCTCTACTGCCTTTGTTAAAGGTCAGATCATCTTTTATCTAATTCAGACTCCAGTACTGAAAGGCACTCAATTCTGGTATCGGCAGTGACATCTTTCAAGAGTGTATTCGCAGCTCCCAGGCCGTTTATATGCACTAAGAGAAACAGCCACATTACACCAATTCTTGCTGCCCTTCACTGGCTTCCTGAGAGTTTTACAATTGATTTTAAAGCCTTGAATGGCCTGGGTCCTGCTTACAGTATGTGATCTGCAAACTCCCTGTGAGCCTCATCGCTGCTTAAGATGCTCTGGCAAGGAACAACAAATCATTCCTAAATTTAAAGGTGTTTCTGCTGTCTGGGCCTCCCAGCTGTGGGACTCCCTGCCAGGAGATCTTTGGCAGGTAAACTCCAATCTCTTCACTTGTGCTATATGAATAAAGTTTATTATTATGAATATTATTGGTAGTATCATGACAGTGAACTGTCCTTATGTTGACATCCTGATGGCTTGGCTTACCTTCCTCCGAAAAGCTGCATCCCCAGCAGAGCAAACACCACAATGAAGAGGAAGAGAAGAAAAAGCAGGCTGATGATGGACTTCATGGAGCTCATAAGGGACACAACCAGGTTCCTGAGAGAGGCCCAGTACCTGACAGAAAGACATCACGTGGTTTTGTTGTCTATTTTACCAGAACCATAAACACCAACATACTGCAAGCCAGGCTGCGCTTGATTGAACTGTCCCATCTCCCGCTTACTTGGTGATCTTAAAAATTCTCAGAAGTCTCAGTGCCCTCAGCACGCTGATCCCAAATGACATGCCAGGCCTGAAGAAGCCCCAAACTACCTCAAAGATGCTGCCGACAATGACCTGCAAGACATGTCACACACGTGATAAAAAATCATTTGTTAATCATCTGACCTTTTTTTTGATCCTGAGTAGAAGATTGAAGATGTGGGCATTTTTCATTTAACACACTCTCAGTTATTTGTATCACAGCTACACCTGTCACCTGTTTTTGTGGTTCTGGAGGCTTTTAAGAGAACAAACAACCAAGGGGTTGTTGTGGCTTTTTCCAAGCTGCTTGACTGATTATCTCCACTGTATAAACCTAAAATGCAAGCAACTAGCAGGTTCTACAAAATCTGGAAACCTTTCAGAATAAGAGAAGAAGGACCTCACCCCACAGTCGAAGCAGTTGAAAGATGAATGGAAGTAGAGGCGGAAACCCAGACCATATATTTTCAAAAACATCTCAGCCAAAAACAGCCCCAGGAAAACAAACTCTGCATAGTCTGGAGACGATAAAACAAAAAAGCAATTAATTGAAAGGAGGATGAAGCAGTGATGTACCAAAAAAAAAATTCCATGTATCAGACAGCAACGGAATTTTTGTTTTTCATGAAACACAGAAAAATACTATTCACAAGGGAAACCCACAGAGGAAGATGGTCAGCCAGTTGGGCTGGTTGTGGTGGACGATGGCCACACAGATGGTGTTCAGAGCCACCAGACTGAGCACCATCAAGTAGAAAGTGTCTGTCTTCACCATGCGGCGGATGGAGATTCGTAGCATGCGCTCTTTACGTCGCAGGTACGCAGCAGGGCCACGGCGGCCACTGCGGAAGTTCATCCTTGATCGTGACATACCTTAAAGCAGAGAAAGACTTATTCACACCTAAAGACAGCAGGAAGTCAAGGATGTGAAAGATACAGCATGTAAAGTTAAGTGAACAGGCTGAAATGTTCATCGCTCACTGGCAGTGGACGTGTCTGTGAACTTCTCATCCCCTGGTGCTCCTCTCCGTGCTCCGGTCTTCTTACTCGCTCTTTTTAACACTGAAAATGATCAAATCTGTCAATTACTGTAGTTTATTAAATAAAGAAAACAAATGAACTTATAACTCCTGTTGCACTTTTAAAATGTTGACGCCAGCCAAACACAAGTATTTTCTGTTTTATAATAAAATAGAGTTTATATACAGTTGCAAATAGCTGTATTAGCGACAGGTGTAAGCTGTATGATGTGTGATCACAGATCTAAAATGTGTGCACTCACCATCTAACGCCGATCTACCTGAATTTTTATTCTCCTCCGCGAGCATTACCTCCTCTGTAAAGAAATAAAACTGGGGGTTAGATTTATGTCTATCAACGCATGACTTAAATCATCAGACATTGAAACATGCAGGGCTAGATCATTTAGGGTGTCTGCAAACAGTTACAGGAACTGAGTGATGTAAACGTTGCTTTGAGGGGACAGTATGACCTTCTTCACAGAGAGCAAGCTCTCATTCCCTCTCACACTCTCGTAATATCTCTCTCTCTCAGTTTTCTTTCTCTTTCCCTTCCCACACTCTCCCACATCTATGAACACATAAATATGCACACATACACACACGCATGTAAACACACAAACACACAGAGGCCCGTGTGCAGATATATATGCGCACAAATTTAAGTCAGTGAGTCAGTATCACCTTTTTCTCACCCTCTACTTGCGTGGGAGACTAGCAATGTAGATACCATTACAGCACTGTGAGTGTGTGTGTGTGTGTGTGTGTGTGTGTACTCATATCATTGTGAGGACAAGTGTGAATTTTAAACCTTTGGAGTGAGGACCATTTTGTAAAGTGAGGACATTTAGGCCGGTCCTCACCATATTTTCATTGTAATGGCTTCTAGAGGTTGTTTTTATGCTTTTCTCCAAGTTTCAGAGTGGTCGTCAGAAAGATGCCAATATGGGAAAAATGTGCGGAAAAACGTATTCTGCGTGTATTTCTTGGATACACACACTTTTTGCTCTCTGCTGCCCCCCTACTGTCATTACAGTACTAAGTACAGTACTAACCACATGAAGGACTGTTCAGTCCTGGTTCACTATATGTCTGGTGAAGTGAATGGCTTTAAGCAGGTGTTCTTCTGTTTTCCTTACACTTTACATGACCAACGCACTCATTAAACATGCTGTTGACTCTAAGCCATCTATCTACTGTCTTTATAATTTGCTCTCCTCACCTGGCCTATTTGTCAGATAAGGCT
>OMNW01026332.1:12090-26560 GCA_900303245.1 Selene dorsalis
AGAAAAAAAAAAAAAAAAAAAAAAAAAAAAAAAAAATCTACTGATAAACCGTATATGTATCTTTGCTTTTTCTTCATTTTTTTTTTTAAATAGTCTTTTTTTCCCCTCCGTTTCTCCAGCTGTCAGTGTGAGGACGTGAGGAGGTTCGATCCTCGCGTTGTGACGTCAGAGATGCTTCAGCTGAAACGAGAAACGCTTCGTGTTCTGAGCAGAGCAGACGGCCGACGCCTCCGTCCTCCGGTCGCCCCGCCCTCAGAGCTGCGGAGAGGGGGGGGGGGCGAGCGAGCTGTGATTGGCTCATCTCTCTCGACTGCCCTCCCACTGGACACCCGGGAGAGGATTTGATTGGCTGACGGTGACCGCAGAGGGCGGGGACTCAGTGTCAGGACTGTATCGTTCCCTTGAGGTACCACATCCCTGCGTGGCTGCTGCAGCACTCCTGCAACACACACACACACACACACACGTTTAGATCAATGGAGACAAAAAACAAACAAATAAAAACTCATCCTTTAAAAAAAAAACAAAAAAAAAAAAAAACCTCACCTTCAGCAGCCGGTCAATGTCGGCTTTGTTGGCGTCTCCAAACTCCTGCGTGAGTCGGGTCTGTATCGTGTTCCTCCTGAGCCGGTAGTTCTTCGTGAAGAGGTCGAACAGCAGCCGACGGTGCTGCAGGAGGAAACACGGCAAAAAAATCCAGTTATATAAATACCTGAGCATTCTGGTTGGTTGGTTTTTATCGAGGTTGTCGATCAGTGTTGACTAATAACGCACTTTTTATTTTGTTAAAAACCGACTATAAAGGGTTATTTGTGTTTAGATGTTTCCACGTGTTTACCATGTCGAAATCCTCTCCGGTTTCCCACAAACCAAACACCTTCTGTTCGTCGGGGGCTGCCGTGGTCTGAGCAGGAAACTAGAGTCGGCAGGAGAAAGCAGAGTTAGAGACGCGACAACAACAACAACAAGGTTGTGTTTAGACCAGCGGGACTAGAGTGACCATAACACACGCTCCTTTAACCCTTGACCCGAGCATGCGGTTAAATCGAGTTATATCATTTCCTTTCTCTGGGATTATAATCCAGAAACAACACACCTGCACCAAACCTGATCTAGAAAATACTGTTTACAACCACCTGTGTTTGCAAACAGTCATCTGTGCATTTCAAAAACCTGCTGAAATAGAGGATGACTTCTTTTTTTGTTTTTGTGCCTAATAATCTCAGGTGTGTATTTACTCATCTCATTACAACACCTTTTTGCAACAAACCCGATTTTTCCAGCTCATAGAGACAAAGACTGAGAAAAAGGGAGGAAGACAGAAGCGTGTATCCAGTGTGAATGACGAAGGCGACGTCCTGCCTGATACTCACAGGCACCATGATCTGTTTGCACTGGCAGAGCAGTATGGCGTCCTGCAGCAAGTGGTCCGAGATGGAGTGAAACACGCTCTGTCCGGCCGGCATGGAGGCCAAGTGGAGGTTAAACAGCCTCTTTAGCTCATTCAGCGTCACTACAAAATGCTTCTTGAAAGTCTTTGTCACAAACTCCAGCAGCTCTGGTGACGCCGTGTTGCCGTTGGCGTGATTGAAGCCGGGGGAGGGGGCGCTGGGGTACCCGTTCACACAACCGTTGGGGATGCAGGAGGAGGAGGAGGACGAGGTGTCCATAGGCTCGTCCACCTCTTTGAAGTTCTCTTTGGGTTCCTCTATGAAGTGGTCACCACTGACCCCCCGTTTGGCGTTCAGGTCCTTCTCCAGGGACGCCTGGTTCTCCTGAGCTCGGTCCTGAGCCATCTTCAGGCGCTCCTCTCCGCTGACATGGACGTGCTCTGGAAAACACAAGTCAGATAAACTGTAAAACGTCTCATGTGTTGTGTATTATGAACGGCTGTTATAAATTCAAGGCGGTCTGTTACACACCAGGCTGAGGGGAATTCTTTGGCATGAAGTCGTCTTTAGAAAAGTTAAAGACCTTTTCCAACCTTAAAAAACAAAAAAAACAAAACAGAGAGACAAGATTGTAATCAATAATCAATCCTGCAGGAGAAACATTTCCAGCACTTCCACGATTGACAGCGACAGAGATAGTGGAGCCTCTTCAGTCGTGTGACCTACTTGCTCTGGATGCCGAGCCACAGCATGTGTTGCCTGTGGGCGACATCTGGGTGCTTCTTAATGAAATCCACGTCCGTAGGCAACATGAACTCCCAGCCCCGGTTGATCCGAGGCGTTGCCACGTGCTCCAGGAACTCCTTCACATCCTCTGGAGGAAGCTGTCGAGAGACAGAAAAAGCAACTTGACTCGTTGCGTATCCGACTCTCCTGCTCCACTGAAGCTGCTCAGCCTCCAAACAACCAACCAGCCGGTGTCTTTAAGAACATTCGTCCAATCTTTGGGTTAAATTTTGGTCTTGTTCTCACCTTGATGATGGATGTAATCTCCTTTCTCATCACTGAGCGCTCCAGAGTGAACCTCCACATCTACAAAAAGGAACAAGAAAGTCAAAACGTACTGATCATACAAAACAAAACCAGCAATGTCCAAAAGCAGCAGCGACTCACCACAAAGTCCCGGCCACGACAGAGCACCTCAGCAGGGACTCCGCTGTGAGGACTGCAGGTGTTTTTCGGATATAGGACGTCACTGTGTGAGAAAAAAAACAAAAAAACAACAACACATACATAGAGTTTAAATGGTGTAAAGTTTTCTGTGGTTGTTGTCCCGACAGTAAAACTGTCTGCACTGGAGCTAACGGTTCAGTCTTCATATTCACACGTGAGAGGGGAAGTAAAAGTTGCTTCAACTCACCTCTTGACAACCCAGTTCCCCTGGACCAGCAGCGCCACCTGCTGGATGCAGCGCAACACCGAGGTGGAGTCTGTGCCGGAGGCGAGGAGGCCCATCAGGTTAGCGAACGGCATCACTTTGACTGGAGATGAGAGAACATGTCAGAGCAAGGAAACAAAGCAACCAACATGTTTAACTCTCCTGTAGCTGAGGAAGGTGAAATTTACAATATTTCACACTGGTCTGACTCTGTCTCCCTCTCAACCGATTCTGATACCAGTCTCCTGTCTGAATTATAAAAAGCTAATACAAAATGTTAACCTACCGTTCTTCATCAGGGTCTTGACCTGCTCTCCCAGAGGCAGCGTACGCAGCTGAGCCATTGAGAGGACGTTACTGGGACCGACAGGCTTCACACTGACGGTCAGAAACAAAAGAAAAACAGGAAGGAGATGATGATGATGATAAATACTCTTTCATTTCCGGAGCAGTCGACCAGTTTAAAATAGGTCTTTAGAAGACTGACGAATGCTTACACTTTTTCCTCAGCGAGAGGAGGCATCAGCATCGCCAGGTACTCCCTGAGGAGCAGTAGCAGAAATAAATGAGGGAGGGAAGTGAGAGCATCAGGACAGACAAGGAAACTAGATTTTTGATTAGATGATGAAATGCATCATACTCACTTGGGGGTTTTGACCAGCTCAGAGTTTTCCGAGGCGTCGACTGACTGACAGAACAGGTACTGTCTTTCATGCTCGGAGCGACTGTCCTGAGTTTCAATGATACACAACGTGAGACAAACACATCATCACAAGAGCCGATAAGCAGTGTATGTATGTATGTATGTATGTATGTATGTATGTATGTATGTATGTATGTATGTATGTGCCCGCTACCTTCACACTGTGGTAGTGCAGGTGAACCCAGGGCTCCTCCGCCTGCTTCTTCTGGAGGAACTCATACGACTGGATCCTCCTCTGCCGGGCCTGCTCCGACTCAGGACGAGCGAACCTCACCTGGGGGGGACAGATGTGGTACAAATTGATCAATTATGGTCATATTAAGTCAAATTGAATATATATATATATTCAGATGTGTGTGTGGACAAGTTCTCACTGTGATGGCCTTGGCCTCTTCCTCAGCTTCGTCCTGGGAGGAGTCTCCACCTGCAGACAGAAGACTGTGGTCATACAACGGCCTACATCAGGTGACACAAGGTTTTAATATTCTGGGGCAGTAGTAACTGTTCATTCGTAGATTTATTTATTTATGTTCTTCTTTGGTTAAAAAGACCGTCAAAGGTCCAGGGTGTTCATTCCCTGCATTTACACTTGTGTGAATAACACTCCCAAACCCAGTTGTTGAGATTAAAAAAAACAAACAAACACACCTTCGTTGGCCGCCTCCCTCTCTCTGGTTTTGTTGTCGGCCTTGTCCAGGTAGGAGAAGCTCGGTCTCATCTGGAGGATCCCTGTCAGAGGCGTGACATGAAGCTCGCCTATTGACATAAATAATGAAAACAGCTCAGAAACCAATTCTTAGTTTAGATCAGAGATGTTGTAGCAGTGGGTGACAGCGGCCATGCAGTAAAACTGTGATAACTTAACACTAAAAGATAAGAAGAGCCAACACCGATAAGGACTCAGTGAACATATGAGCGACCTGCTATGTTTACAAGAAGCAGCAGCAAAGTCCGAGCAACCACAACAACAGGCATGGAAAACACAGAACCACATGTTATTAGATCAGACCTTTGCGAAACACGGCAACAGCATATCTGGAGGTGTTGGTAGTGGCTTGGATGGAGGAGAAGGTCTGTTTGTCCATCATTTTCCTGGAGAAGAGACACGATCCATCTGTTAAATCAGCTTCATTTCTTAAGAAAATGAAAGCTTCACGGTGGAACATCACATTCATGCCCACGGATATAAACCTACTGCACAGAGAGCAGCACGTTAACATCTAAACTGAGGTTTCAACGGTGGACGTACGCTGAATAGGTGTTGGTTTCGTCGTAAGCCGTGCCATCCACATTCAGGGCTATTTGCTCTCCCTTGCTGCGGCAGTAGTTCGGACTCATTGTGTTGATGGCCATCTCCAACTCCACCTGTTTAAATGATCAGTGCAAAATCGTTTCAGATAAATAAAAGATTATTGTTTTTTTCCTTTACTGGTGGGGAATTAAAGAGAAAACAGCTCCTCGTACCCTTTGCTGCTTGGGTTTGATCTTCGCTGATAAGTGGTCCATATCATCATAGGTCATTGTGGATGGTCTGATAGGGTACTGTATAAAGAAAGAGACAATGACGTGATTTGGTACAGTGTATATCAATCGATCAAAGACGCAGATTAAAGAGAGTCTGGGCAAAAGAAAGCTTACCTGGAAAAGATACAACTTATCTGCAAGACTTTTGGCGAGGTACACATCGATCTGAAACAAACAGAGACAGTGATTTAATCAATCAATCGATCCATTCAGGAAGCCTTTCCTACAAAACCACTGGATGACTGTTAGATATAAATCCTATAACCCCAGTCTATGGATCTACCTCTTCTATAATGGGGTCATCATCATCCCCACTGGCCATATTGAAGTGAGCAGAGCGAGGAGGGGGTGAGGAGATGAAACAGGAGGGAGCGGCAGCAGATCTTAAAGATCCAACCTGAAAGAAAACAAAGACAAAACTAAGGGTACTTACGGGGATTGGACCGTGACAGACAACACCTTTACCATCACTGTTACCAAGCAGCTCCACCTCCAGACGGCTACCAGAGAAAACAGGTGACAGGCGGAGGAACAGTGTGGCCCAGCATTACCAAGGTTATATCAGCTGGTCTATCATCACTTTATCAGGATGTTTCAGTGTGTGAGTCTTAAATAAATCTGTTACAGTGGGTGCATATAAATAAAATGAACCCTATGTGAAGAGTAAACCAGTCAAACCACTTCACCTGAATAACAGAGAGACCATGATCATGCAGCCTGTGAACTGGTGCTACCACTGACACAAGCCAGGTAAAACTCATGATGTAACACAGTGCAACTCATATTGAAACGTCCCTCTCCACACAAACACTTGGAAACAGAAGTTGTAAATAACTCAGATGTGATGTCAAACTTTTACCTAGGTTGTTATTCTTTAAAAAAATAAAAAAAATGACACTAGTTTCTAGCAGCTACATTAGCTGCATTAGCACACTAGCATCAGGACCCTCCAGCTACTTGTCACTGGCCTGTGCTACACTGAGAAGAAACATTTTTATTTATGTATAAAAGCATATTTCTATAAAAGACGATATGATATACAGAAGATAAATTCAACGTTTCCCCTCCGCGTGCACAAACGTTTACACAACGGAGCGAGCTAGCTAACTAGCCTAGCCGGCCTAGCATTAGCAAAGTCTGGCCAGTCAAAATAAGCCACAGTGAGTCACCGGGGCCTGGTTTTAAACCCGTTTTTTCTCCAAAACAGACCCAAAGGTAGATGTAGCTCTCACCTGCACACTTCACTGTACAGTTTGAGTTATCTCATCCGTGTGGGGACCAGTCCAGAAACACGGTGCGTACACAGAGAGAGAAGAAGAAGGAGGCGTCTAGCTAACGCAGCATAAGTATGGTTGTGTCGATACCATGTTGACTGTGCTCCACACAGACACGTGGGGAGGAGCCCAGGCCCATGATGCACAGCGACTGACTCCACCGGACCGTTAACGTCTCTCTTTATTGGAACTGGGCTTCAAACTTTATTACAAAAAAAAAAAAAACAACAACAAAAAAAATGAAAGACGTTGGTTCTTTAAGCGTGTGTTGTTTCATAGAGACGTTAGCTCTGTTAGCATGTATTAAGTGTACTGTAGCGTGCGTCAATAGTTGGGAAAAAAAAAAAAAACGAAAAGCTGATGGCAGCGGTGGGATTCGAACCCACGCCCCCGAAGAGACTGGAGCCTTAATCCAGCGCCTTAGACCGCTCGGCCACGCTACCTGTACTGTATCATTCCATTTTTGTAAGTTTTCTGACTTCGAATATTCTGGAATGCTTTAAGAGTTCTATTATGCTCTTTCGGCTCACGGCTATTACAAGTATCGGTTAACAGTTTCCGATCACTTCTGAACTGACCGACTGTGTTTGCAATTTGGATCAGACTCATGTTTACATGGTCCATTGAAACTTTAAAGCTATGATGAACATTTCTACAACATAAATTGGAGATTAGGGCGATCACTCACTGCTTTTTCCAGTTTTAGCAAATTATCTATTCTCCTAATGCAAGAGAAAATTGATGAAATATATATAATATATGATGCAGATTTAGAGTATTTCTGCATTATACTGCAAGGTGTATGACTCAAGTTACACACCTTATATACCACCAACCTCAAAAAAAAGGATCACTGACCATTTTTCCCATAAAAAGCTTTATTTTTATTTTACAATTTTATACTCCAAGTATGTCTGTACATACATTCTTCCAACATAGGTGCGCTCACAAAGTAAGTAAACCATTTTTTTTTTGTTTTGATTCTTCAGGCCTTCTCTTTCATGCAACAACAGTCATTTAGCCACGGGGTAATCGGAGACAGGAAATGAAAGAAAAGAGGACTCCTTTAACAAACATAAGGAAGAACAGAAATCTGTCGGTCTGAGCCAGAACTGGAAGGTTGAACCCGCACACACACACACACACACGGACGCATGCATGCACGCACACACCTAAAGCACCAAAAGCACAAATTCATTCAAGGGTATAAAACAATATGTAAACGGTAACCATTAGGATACAACAAAGTTGTATTCTGAATGTGTAAAAATGAGCCCGACTCTCAGTCAGACTCGTGAACTCCTGTCGCATTTTCAGGATGCAAGTGTGTATCCAGGATTACTCCTCCATCAGCGCCCAGGCCTCTTCAGCTTTCATGTAGTACTGGTTGGCCAACCTGCCTTTCATGGCTTCCATGGCGACTTCGGCTGCTTCTGTAAACAGATCACCTGCAAGGAGGGAGGGAGGATATGAGGTTACTGCAGTCAAAGTCTGATTTCAGTGGATTATATGGTAGCCCTGAGAGTTCAACACCTGTAAAAAGGCACAAACACGCTACAAATTCAGAAAACACCTTTATCAGTTTGACCAAATGTGCTGTTGTTGGAGTCAAACCTGCTCTCTGAGGGTCCGCAGTGAGGTTGTTGCCTCCCACTTGGTACATTTCTGCCTCTCTGGCCAGCAGCAGGTAGCGCGGCTCATCCTGGGTCCCATCGAACTCTCCCCCCTCATCGTAGTCCGTCATGTTCAACACACTGTCATACCAGTGGATCGCTTCCTCCCAATCCACCTTCCTGGTAAATTCAAAGACAAGAAGAAGAAAGATTTGCCTAATGGTTCCCGTCCTAAAGGTCCCACCAGGGGGCAGTATCGTCATACGTGTTGAGCCAGGACTCAGCGACCGTCACTGACCTGTCAACGGGCAGATTGACTCCAGTATCAAAGGCTCTGGCCACTACAATCATAGAGGACCTATCACCAGCCTCAGCAGCCTGCAGAAGATACTTGAACCCTTTCATCCTGTTTCCAGCATTATCCTGCCAACAGTACAAAAATGTCAGCACACGTGCAGTAAGGGTGCAGATGAAGAATTAAATGCAAAGTAGACGTAGGTGTGTGTGTGCGTGTGGTAGGGGTACCTCCAGCTCCATGTCTGGCAGTATGTGATGAGGCAGCTGCAGACAGCACTGTCCCAGGACAACAATGGCCTCCAGCTCCCCACACAGGCCAGCTCTCTCCAGGTGGAACATGGCCGAGTCCTGATCCCACTGCTCGTCCTTCTCACAGAAACGACCCGCTTCGTGGTACCGCACCATCGCCAGGTGGACCTGAGAAGAGATACACACATATATATATATATATACATATATATATATATACATATACATATATACACATACATATACATATATATATATATATATATTTTTTTTTTTTTTCTCAGTGAAAGGGTGAGGAATACATGCACCAGAAAACAAGAATGGTGAACTTGGCCACAACTTCAGGAAAAGCACAGAAGGCTTTGTTTTTAGTGGCTCAAAGGATTTCAAAAAGTAAGAAGCCACACTCAATTGGACAAGCTGCAGTGGAAACGTGGAAAAAGTTAAGAGACATCTTAACTTTCACATAAATTCAAAGTTGTACCGCTTTCAAATGACACTGCGAGGAGGAGAACTGAAGAACTCTCAGCTGAAATTCAGTCACAGCCACTGGAAAGAGCGTTCATGTGCGCAATTTTCCATTCAGTTGGACGAATCCACGGGCGTTTCCAGAGCAGCTCAATTGATTGTTTTGGTGCCCTATATTAGATTATTAGATATTTTGGAGGACTTTCTGTTCTGCAAGGAACTGCCGGGCAGGGCGACAGGTGAGGAAATACTCAAACTTCTGGATGCTTTCATGACTGAAGCCAGACTGAGCTGGGTAAACTGTGTTGCTGTCTGTACGGATGGCGCAGCGGCCATGACCGGCCGAAAGAGTGGAGTAACTGTGTCTTTCAATTCAAGGATTATTGTTACTCACTGTATGCTGCATCAGCAAGCACTGGCTTCCAAAGACATTGCACCAAATCTTCACTCTGTTTTAAACACAGCCGTGACTGCAGTTAATTTTGTGAAGTCCAGGGCACTGCAGTCACGGCTGTTTGGACAACTTTGCCACGATATGGATGCTGGTCATGATGCACTGCGGTATCACTGTGAGGTGCGATGGCTGTCTCGTGGTGAAGTTTTACAGCAGGTGTTTAAGCTACGCAGAGAAATGGCTGAGTTTATGTAAGAGGAAAAACCTGACCTTGCACGTTTTTTACTGACCCGGAGTGTGTAGCAAAGCTGGCATATCTTGCTGACATATTTGACATACTGAACAGCCTCAACCTCTCTATCCAAGGAGGCCGCACATCTATTCTTGAAGTCAGCGACAAAATCACTGCCTTCATGAAGAAAACAGACTTATGGAGAAGGAGGATACATGACAGAATAACAGACATGTTCCCCCAACTGACTGAGTTTGTCCACACAAATAACCTGTCTGTGGCTACAGTGAGGGAGGTCGTCACCTCACACCTCACATCTCACATCACTGAGCGAGCACTTCAGCTCATACTTCTCTGATGTGAACACTGATGCCTGGGCCTGGGTGCCTTTGCACCAGCTGCATCAACAATTGGCCTGACAGGTAAGGTAGAAGAGCAGCTGTTATAGTTGTCCTGTGATAGAACATTAAAGGCCAGATTTCAGCAGGTAAATCATGCGAACTTTTGTCCCTCCCTCTTACATGAGTATCCTGAACTCACTGCTGAGGCCATGCAAATATTGCTCCCCTTTCCTACCACTTACCTCTTGAATTATCTTTTTCCACTTTGACTGCAATGAAGAATAAGTACAGGGCTCGTTTACAGGTAGAGGATGATCTTAGAGTTTGTTTGTCATCCATCACTGTGTGTGATAAGACTCTGAGCCTCATACTTATATTTACTGTATGACTAGAGTTAATTACAACTGTTATGATGTTCAGTTTTCTGCCAATAACCCAAATAATTGGCAGCAAGTTTATTGTGTTTGAGTTGAACCACTTAAAAAAGCTTTAAACTGGTCTGAAACTGAACTAGGTTTATTAGGACTGTGCCAGTTTTGATACTGTTCATCTTCTAAAAGCTGTAATATCTGGAAATAAACATGGAAATTCTAAATGCTATCAAGTCAAAATACAACTTGAATAAAAATTAATCTGTGTTTAAAATTATAGAAATTGTATTAAAATTATTCAAATTAAATTTGGTTAAGTTGATTTCTGTTATACAGATCTTAATTATTTAGGTTGAAACGTTAAAAAAAAAAAAATCATTCCTATGGCATTTAAGCGTACAAATGGCAGTAAATTGTCTTTAATTGATGTGAGGATTATGAGGGAGTCCTTGGAAAATTTTCTCCCCTGTAAGGGGTCCCTGGATCCAAAAAGTTTGAGAACCCCTGCCTTAGATCAGCCATTAGGGAAAACCAGGTACTACCCTGTACCACATGTTTCCTGCATCTCCTATCTTGGTGACTTTCAAATAAAGCTCAACAAAAACAGAAAAAATTACCTCATCGCCTCACCCTCAGCTAAAATAAAAGTCTATACACTGTCCATCTTCATTACACTGATGTTCTATGGACATTAGTCCTGTCATAGTTGCCACATCATACTGTAGATGATGTGATGGTGAGGATGAAAGGAGTGCAGTTGAAAATACTTAAACAGTTAAAGTGGCTACGAGGACTTTCGGAAAGCGAAAGTGTTTTCACACTGTGTGTTTTTCCCATGAGCCTCTGCGCGCATGGTCGCAACTGAACAAGCTAGTCAGAGCGAGCCAAGGGAGTTTTGAAGACCAAACCAGAGAGCTTTGACTGAACGATGGCCACTGACGAGGTAGTTATACAAATCTTTCTATTAGTATAGTTTTGACAATCTATAATGTTTGGACTTTTGCCTAATTTATACATTTATCTGTGAAATTGCACGCATGTAGACGGCGCATGTGCGTAATCGGTTGCCATAAATTGCTCTGTATTTCCGAGGAAATGCTGGAGGTGACCACTAAATAATGATGTCAAAATAACTACAAAGATAAAACGATGTATTTATCGAAAATGGACACATAAACAAGTGTGGGCAATGTAGATTTATCCACATCAATAAGGAACTCTTTTATAACCAAAATAAACCTTCACTGGGCATCTTTAAAAACTCGGCTGATTGTAGTTAAAGTGAGTGTCTGGATATAGGCTGCAGACTATGAGACAGTTACAGTATTTCAGTTGCTATAAATGTACTACATGTTGAAGGATAATTATTAATGCTATGTTAGCAATATTTTCAAACAGACATCTTTAAAACTTACACTCAGGTTTAACCTCAATGCTTTTGTAATGAAAATTTACAGAATCATGAAGCTGTTACTGAGTCGCGATATGTGGTTACGACGTAGATCAATAAACATTTGTCTGATCTGTTCCATCAAGATCTGTAAACTTCTGTCAGATCTGTTTCATCTACATCTTTAAACTTGTGTATGATATACTTGATATATTTCATATACCTCTCACCTCATATATCTCTAATTTTCAACCCATTTCATCTAATGTTTATTTAACTTTTTTCTCCATCAAGCCACTGGTGAATAAATTATATTTTAACTGAGAAATTAACTCAGAGCTGATAGAACTAACTCCCATCAATTGCTCTGCAACTGGAAACTCTGCGTTGTCCTCTCAGGGTTCCCTAACTTAGCATTAGGTGGTTAAGGGTTAGAGTCAGAGTATGTCAAACCTGCTTTTTGGAACAGAACCCAAGGCCTGTACTATGAAGTAACTTAAACAGACCCCAACAACTCTTAATTTTCTGGGTTTAGTCAACCTAAAATTGGCTGTCCTGGATATCTAGTACTTCACTGCTAATTATCAACTGGCTAATTGTTAAGTCTTTTGTTTACATTGGGATTCTGGGCTGTTAACAGGTTTTGAACTGATGTAATGAAGTTAACCAGCTCTGGGGTATGAGTTATTATGGTGATTTACCCCAATAAAAATTGAGCTGTCAATTGAAAATGTAAAGTTAAACTTAAGGTTACCTCAATAACCTTGAATCCTGCTAGCACAGGCTTCTACACTGAAGCTTTTGAGAAACTCTTAAAACTTAAAGCAACTACAAAGAACATTTAACTGGATATGCAAAAGTCTGTTGTTTCTGCTGATGTCTCTGTATGACCTACAACATAAAATGAGGCCATTGGTTGGAACATAAGTATATTAAATAGTGTAACTCTGCTAACTCTACGTTCGGGAGGCAGTGATCGAGTCAGGCCACTGGATGAAACGATTTAAGGCACTCAGACCGCACACAGCACACCTGACGAGACTATAAATTAGCATTGAGTTGTTGCTACACTAGCTAGTAAAAACTGAGTTCAATTTCATCACTATATTTTCGTCATGGCTGATACTGGGACAGGATCCGCAAAGAAAAACCTACTGCTTTTGTCCATAGAGGTTGTCAAAATCAACAAAAACTGAATGTTCTTTGTAGTTCCTTTAACTTAAACTAACCCTTGGTATGTATATAGTTTCACTAAATCAGACAAATTGATTGTCAAAGCATACGTTAACTCAATGAATACAGACCTTTGAACTAAGGGAAAAGTAGAAATGAAAAGGACACTCACAGTGGAGCGCAGATGTGTTGGTTTGTCAATGGGGCTGACTGCTCTCCTTTGTGAGCCATCTTCTGTTTGAAGATCACAGGAAGATGAGTCCTGACAACAAGAGGGAGTAGAAGATTGATCCACTGTCCAGAGATTAGATTACTATGAAGTTGGTTCTTGTTACCAGGGTGATGCAACACAGAAGAGGAATAAACTTCATCCTCTTAGTCACAACATCATGAACAACCAAAAGAAAAGAATACAAACGTTAGAGTAAAAAGTATTTCACTGAACTACATAAGCTAGCTACATGAGCTATCTGTAAAACATCTGTAAACTGTTTTCCTTGTCCGTATAAAACATCTATTGCACATCTGCCCGTCCTGGGTTAGGGATCCTTCCTCTGTCCTCCTTCCTCTCTCCTCAGTCTGACTGGTTTCTCCAATGCTTTCCCTGTTAAAAGGGTTTTTGGGGGAGTTTTTCCTCAGTCGATGTGAGGGTCTAAGGGCAGAGGAAGTTGTTGATGATGCTGTGTAAAGCCCTTGAGACAAACTGTTTGTAAAAATTGGGCTATACAAATAAAATTGCCTTGCCTTGCCATGAGGTGCAGAAGCAGAGCACCATCTATCAAAAAGGATCCCACCCACCAGCACACAAACTGCCTCAGCTTCTTCCCAGAGGCTGTGAGGCTTATGAACTCAATGCCTTAAATCTGTCCTCTGCTGCTTGGATTAATGTTATCTTAATTAAATATAATAATTATTACTACAGGGACAATGTTATTATCCTTTACACCACTGGATCTGAGTAGTATATTTTGTTCATTCATGTTTTAACATGTATGAAAACCAATAAACTTAACTGAAACTTACAATCAGCAGTTTCTGGAGTTCATTCAGGGCTTGTTTGTTTCCCGGGTCCAGTTTTAGCAGCTCCTGGAAATCTGAAACACATACCAAGACTGTTTTCTAGAGTCAATTTAAAGATAACTGCTGTTGAAATTGTCTGTGTTTAATTAAGCAATTGGTTTGATCAAGCATCATTTTTGTAAAGGAAGAAGAATGAAAATGAAACCACCAGCAGAAATTGCAACACAGCTTTGCTGCAGCTTTCTGAGCTTTTACCAGTTCAAAATAAAGACACAGAAGAAGAAAGAAGAAGAAACAGACACAGACTTGTAGTTGCAGTTTGGCTTTAGATGATAGTGTTGTTTTTCACACCACCTTGTTTAGCCTCCTCCAGTTTCCCTAAAGCCACTCTGGCTGTGCCTCGACGGGCAAAAGCCTTGGAATATGTACTGTCCAGATAAATGGCTTTAGTGCAGTCCTGCTCTGCCTCTTTATACCTGCACAAGGACACAACAAAGGAGAAGCTCTGACATGAGAACATAAAACATACATGTTTGGTTTTTTTTTGCTGACACGGATGGACGAACACAGCTTTTTTAAAGTTTAGATGAAC
>OMNW01026347.1:5332-17679 GCA_900303245.1 Selene dorsalis
TCACATTAGAGTACAGAGGTCTTCATCTGTGCTTCTGTGTAAGGCCCAGGTGAATATACCTGCCAGCCGTTGGCGATTTTCTGATTGAAGATGCCAAACTCGTAGCGGATGCCGTATCCATAAGCAGCCAGACCCAGAGAGGCCATGGAGTCCAGGAAACAGGCTGCGGAGAGAAGAGAGCAGGGGGAGGAGGAGGAGGAGGAGGAGGAAGAGGAGAGGGTGCGGTGAGACAAGACTGTCAACAGCACTAAACATCACTGTCCGTCAGCAGCCAATCAGGAGAGGGCAAAAAGCTCACCAGCCAGACGACCCAGCCCGCCGTTGCCAAGACCGGCGTCTTCCTCGATGTCCTGCAGCTCCTCCATGTCCAGGCCCAGCTGAGGAGCCAACCAGCATCCAGATATAAATACACATCGTCTCCATGGTGAATCACACATGTTCTACCGGCCGACCCTCATCAATCCTCCCCTGTTTCCTCTCAGAGAGCGTTACTGCGGCCTGTGACTGTGACAACGACCTCTGGAGCTCATGGACATTAAAGGGACTGTTGTGCTGTGGAAACACTTGAATTAACGTCCTGTTGGGCCCAGGGGAGCCTTTAACTCTGGAGAAAACGGCCCCTGATGATGCCACCCCCCCGGACCACAGTTACAAACTAAAGTCATTGAGTTTTTAAAGTAAAGTGGTTCCTAACTCAAGAGCTGCACTTTATTCTACTGTTTATTCGACAGAGATCGAAAAGATCTGCTGGTTCCAACTTGTTAAAAAAAGAAACCTACAGCACTGGTGTTTCCACTTTTACTCATCCAACCCTGAAAGCATTTTCCCCACAGGGCTGATGATGAAGAGTTAACGCTGGCTGGCTGAATCCAGTTTTTTCTGGATCTTAAAAACATCTTTTTTCTTGCATGATACTAATTCACCACCACAGCAGCTCCTTCACTGCCCTTTGGTCCAGTCCCAGCTTCCTCCTCTCCGAGCGCTGCTACGTGGGGAGGAAGTGGGAGTTTAAAGCATCCAACAAGTCTGCAGCAAGAACTAGCCCCCCTCCCCCTCCCTTCATTCCCGTGTCCTTATCCCGTGACCCGCTGCCTCACCTGGTACGTGGCCTCATCGCAGGCGTTCTCCAGAGCCAGGTTGACCATGGTGTTCTGCAGAGTCCGCCCCATGTAAAACTCCAGAGAGAGGTAGTAGACACGCTGCAGGAGAGCAAAACAAAAGGGTTAAATCTCCTTCTGATATCAAAAGACACCGACACAGAGCAGTAACACAATACACAATAACACTGATGACACAACAGACGCTGCGTCCGGCGCCCATCATGGCGCTGTAACTCAATCTAACAACAGCAGCAGCAGCAGCAGAGCCATCACATTATCACACTTCAGAGACTCAAACCACTAGACCACAGTGACCCCACACACACATACACACACACTGTCTGCACTGCAGCAGTAACACACACATGAACACACGAACACACACACACACACACACACACACACACACACACACACACACAAAAGCAGAATTAAAAACACAGAGGAATTAAAAACACTAACATTTAACATTCAACAATTTGCAGTCTGCAGTGGGAACACACTAAAGAGTGGATAAAAAGAAGATTAAGTAAGGAAATGGCATGAAATAAAATAAAATAAATAAATAATATGAAGGAATGAAATGGTGATACTGCATTAACTAAAAATTAAAGCCCCTACAAAAATTTTTAACTGGATATGCAAAAGTCTCTCATTTCTGCTGATGTCTCTGTATGACCTACAACAGCAAATGAGGCCATCGGTGGGATGATAAGCTGTTTCTAAATAGTGTAACTCTATACCTTCAGGAGACAGCCACCAGATAAAACGATTTACGGCACACTTGTGATAAAAATGGTCGATAGCAATGGGCAATATTCGTAAGATGATTAAAAAACTCTCTTTGTTGCATTTTCGATGTGAGCACTAATATTTAGTTTTGAATCTAAAATAACACCAAGGTTTTTACCTGTTTAGACGTGTTAAAAGACAGGGCTTTGAGTCTTAAATTGAGCGTTTCTCTGTGTGCTTCAGGACCAATGACAAGTACATCCGTTTTGTACTGGTTGAGCTGTAGAAAGTTGTCTGCCATCCAAGACTTTTTATATAAAATACATTTTAAAAGGGCATCTATTGGCTAAGTGCTATAGGAGACTTGGCTACATAAAGCTGCGTGTCATCAGCGTAAGTATGGAAATTAATGCTGTGTTTCCTTATGATGTTCCCCAGTGGCAAAATGTAGAGATCAAAAGGGGCTGCACCTAAAATTGAGCCTTGGGGGACACCACAGTTCAATATATATCTCTTAGAAGAATGTTCATCAATGCTTATAAAAAAAATTCTCTGACAGTAAGATGAGATTCAAACAAGTTAAAAACAGTACCAGGGTATGAGGGTATAGCAGGAGAACTGCATGGTCGACAGTATCAAATGCTGCACTCAGGTCAAGTAAAACGAGAACCGAAAGTTTTTTTCGTATCCATATTTCATCTCAGGTCATTAACAACTTTAGTTAATGTCATCTCTGCACAGGTCTTACACCAGATCTTTTCTAAACTCTTACTAAAAAAATGGCAAATTTGATACAAGTCTGCAATTAATGAGAATTGTCTTAATTATTTCTCTTCAGAAGGGTTTTTACCATGGTAGCTTTAAGAGAGATTGGAAAAACACCTTTTGGTATTTATTTTTCTTTAAAAAACGGATGCAAATATCTCACACACTTCGAGTTGGATGACATAGTGCCTGAGTTATTAAAAACATCACTGATCAGTTTTTCAAAGTATGCTTGTCTTGATTGTTTTGTTGCCTTGTTATAAATAGTCAGCTGGTCACAGTAAACTTGGTAGTTGATGGTTAATTAGTTTTTTCTCTATCCTCTCTTGATTGTTCGACAGTTTCTCCTCAGTTTTTTGATTTAGATTTTTTTTTTGTGCTAAATGTTCCAGAAGCCTGATAGATGTGCCACCATTAATCACTGTAATTAAGGTTATAATTAAACTTAAGTGTATTGACTTGACAGAAAAACAAAGTGGGCTCTTGAAAATGAACTTGTAGCTATGTGTGACTTCTTCTGTCTTCTGCCTGTCAACAAGCTGGCTATTTCATGAAGATGTAAAATCATCCAGTACTTCAGAGGCAATAAGTCTGGACACAATGAAGCCTGACTTGATTTGGTGACCTTGATTTGCCAACCTTTATTGTATGTCTTCCCGTGAGCCTTCTCATAAATGTGTGAAGCAACTTGTTTGTAAGTCAATTGCTGTTCATTTTAGGTTGTTTTTTTTTTTCTAATGAAGGCAGAAGGTGAATGTAAGGTTTAATTCCACATTTCAAGTAACTGGCAAGAATGATTTATGAGTGTCTTTCTGAGGAAATCCTTCACAGTCCCTGAGGCAGTGAGATTAATCACTCAGTACTTCACGGCTCAGGTTGAGAAATATATAAATTCTGCAATTACCTTGCCTGTCCCAAGGATATTTGACAATAAAATGTGCAGCTGTCTCTTCAAATGACTATTATGAATATTCTATTCACAATTACCATTTAATTACTGATTCAGCCACCTCATTAAAAACCATGTTTAGAAATGCTAGCACAGTCAAGTGGTAAAGTTTTCCAGGTGTTTACACATGATATTCATTCACAGTCTTGCTACTTCTTGCACAGGCACAGTAACCTGAGACTTAGACCGAATATTTATAATTTAAGGGAGCTTTTACACTGAAAATGTACTGCAGCGCTATATAACATTTCAAGTTGTGCTGGACTGACATAAAACCCACTCACATCATATTTACAAAGAACTACTGTAGTCAGAAGTACGTCAGAAGATATAATGGCAGAGAGATGTTTCCTTACCTCTGATAACAGACATCCATCACACGTTCAATGATTTCCATTACTGAGAGAACCAGTTTAACAAGAGAGGGAGTGATAGTGTGACCTTTGCGTGATGTCGTATTTCCGTCTTCAACAGAATGGTCACTAGATTAAACAAAAATGTTTTTGATTATCTCACTGCTTCCTCTTTTGACCTCTGTATAGCCTACCGTAGATTCATGATTTTAAAATCCCTTTTGCTCAAGGCCTTCACATACAGCAGATATACGGACCCCTGCCAAGGAGTTCAATCAAAGGTTTTCAGTCAGTTTCCTATAATTGATTTCCCTTACCTCTAATCATTTTTGCATTCCTCCCACATTGACCCTTTGAAGGGATTTTCTGTGCTCCTGGATCTCTTTAAATCAGCTGGGGACCCAGTATTCCTAATCCTATGGATAGCAATGAGATTTGAGCCCATCATTAAATTTCAAAAACTACAGTGTGCCCTTGAACCTACAGCATCTCTATTCCAAATATTTATTTTCTTGGAAACTGAATGTTCTGTCATCAAAAAACACCTCAAATTATTTGAAATAAATAGTGTCAAGTTTGTATTTCAAGCCCCAATATATGAAGACGGCAGTCTCTCCTCTCAGTATTAACAATAATAATTAATGAATGAATAATATGAATATAAATATAACTAAAGGTCAATAACCTCTTAAACATACCGTAAACATAAAGGTATTCATCTGGAATTTTGCCACACCCCACATGTTAATTGCAGTACTGACTGACGGTTATGACTCAAAGTTTGTTCAGAATGAATCCAGCCTCTCTCTGGAAAAAAACAGAAAAGTATATATAACATGAACAAAATGATGTTTGGTCTTTTGTCCGGTGTTTTGTCAGCACCATCAGAATAAGTCTTACACTAATCTAATAATATTAATACCAATTTCTTGAGCTACTGAGCCATGTATATGTTGCATTTTCTGCTCAGTTTGCCTGAGCTCTGTTTCCATGGTAATATTCAGAATATTGTGTGTTTGCAAATACATAATAATGATCAGATATAAGGATTAATATAAGCTGCTTTTCTAAAAATTGGATATGAGCCTTTTCCAAAACACTGCGTACATGTCAACCTTTTCCACACAGTTTCCGGGTCTCTGTCATTTCTGAAACATCTTCCCATGTCTATAACTTTAAAGTTGCCATAAGAGAAGGCGATGGCCTTGGGTGGATTGACCACTGGCAGCATGAAAGCCAGCGAGGCACTGATGGTGCAGGGAAACATGACATACAGTGGGATGTATTTTAATGGGGGTGGCTTGGAAAGACATTCACACATGAAAACTTGGCAGGTATCATATTAAAGGTCCTCAAGAGATTTTTATACTTCTCTCAATTTCTCAAATTCTCTTTCTGTCTACCCATGAAAAGCTTTTGCACACTTACACTAAAGATTTACACTGAGATAAGTGAATTTGTATGTGATTAAGATTATAACCCCTTTTAAGAACAGAATTGACAGCGCAGTCAGGAATTGATTTAATGATGTGATGCGGTTATGTATTCAATCTTGCTTCAGTCCTGGAAAGCATTTTATCAAACTGAACTGGCAACATGGTCACATGTCATTGTGATTTATGCGCTGGTTGTGTGTGAGAGTAAGACAGAGTTAGTCTCTACTGTTGGAGGCCAGCCACACAGAAAGTCCAGAGTTCTTTACCAAGGCAGGAAAACACACATCAGCATCCAAACATTCATGGAAAGGATTACACTTAGAAAAATGTGGACCTACCTCACTGCCATGAACCAATGCAAAACCTCCTCAAGTAAAAGGATGTTCCAAGGCATCTTTTCATGGACGATGCCCCAACTAAGCAGAGGTAAAGGGGTTTCAGGTGGGGCCCCTATGTGAATAAGGAGACAAAAAAGAGAAGAGCTGAAATCTTTAGAGCTGACAATTTGTTGTTGCCATATAAGTTCAGCTTTTATTGTGTACTGATAGGATGCTGTAACTACAAGGGAGCGCCGTGGAGATAAAATGAAGCATGATAAAGTAAGAAGACAAGACTCGAGAGAGCTATGGCAAAAAAAAGAAGAAAATGTTGTGTTGTTACTTGATTCATATTTTTAAACTAATTACTATTTTTCAGGCTGATAAATTGACTCTGGCACCTCAAAGTCTGCATCACACCCCTCATACACACTGTGTTAATCATTGTGTCATTTCTCTGCGTACAAAACACTCTGCTTTTCCGCTTTTTGAAGGGTAGCAATGACCTTGTTGTCATAGGCAGGAGCAGGACACGCTCAACTTAAGTTACCAAGAGAGAAAGAAAATATCGTGGATACAGAAGTAGTTTGTCTAAGGATCTCCACAGCATGTGATGTTGTACAGGCTTGACCTTGGGGCTATCAGGCTACAGCTCAGGAAAGAGTCTGGATTACATTTAAGGTGGGTACAGAAAGTATTCAGACCCCCTTCATTTTTCACCAATTTTTTGCAGCTTTATGTTAAAATCGAAAAAAAAAATTATTTTTTTTCCCTCCTCAGTCTACAGCACAAACCCAGAATCTTAGATTTTTTTTGCAAATTAATTAAAAAAAGAAAAACAGAAATATCACCTGAAAATAAGTTTTCAGACCTGTGACACTCATGTTGGTCATTCAGGTGCTGTCAATTCCTTTTATTCATCTTTGAGATGGTTCGACACCTTCATCAATGTGAGGGTCTAAGGGCAGAAGATGTTGAAGATGCTGTGTAAAGCGCTTTAAGACAAACTGTTTGTAAAAACGGGCTATACAAATAAAATTGCCTTGCCTTGCCATTTGAGTGCAGCTCTGCTGAATTTAATAGTTTGGACATGATTTGGAAAGGTACGCACCTGTCTAAATAAGGCCTTACAGCTCATTTACATATTAGAGCAAAATGAGATCCATGAGGTCACAGAAACTGCTCCAAGAGCTCAGAGACTGAACTGTAGCAAGACACAGAAATAGACAAGGCTACAAAAAAAATTCTGCTGCACTTATTGCTTCTAAGAGCACAGTGGCCTTCATCATTCTTACATGGAAGAAGTTTGGCTCAACCAGGACTCTTCCTAGAGCAAAACTGAACAGTTGGGGGAGAAGAGCCTTGGTTAGAGAGGTAACCAAGATCACAAAGATCACTCTGGCCGAGCCCTAGAAATCCTGTGTGGAGATGGGAAAAGGTTCTAGGAGGTCAACCATTGCTGCAGCCCTCCACCAATCTGGGCTATATGGCAGAGTGGCCTGACGAAAGCTTGATGAAGGCTCTCCTCAGTGCTAGACACATGAAAGGCTGCATAGAGTTTGCAAACAACCACCTAAAGGCTGTGAGTAAAGATGGAGAGCACATACATACTGCTCTGTGAAAGAAAACACAATTGCATTGATCAAGACCCACTGCACGTACCAAAAGCAGATTTGGAATGTCAATCATAACAGACATTTGTGTGTAATTTGTGTGTGTGTGTTTATATGACATCTAAATAACTTGTCTAGTCCTGTTGTTACTCCTGATGCATTACCTAACATAACAGTCTCAGATATCAACAATCCAGTTACAGTAAAATTAAGAATGTCAATCAAAGGCCCTGCAAACACACATACAAAAAAAAAAAAAAAAAAAAGTCATTCTGTGATGGAATTTTGCTGGTCATTAGTTCTGTTCCCTTCTCATGAGAATAAACTTGGGTGCATGCTACCTTTTCGGTCTTGTTCTTTGACTCCACAGGCAGAACCAAATTTCCATGACAAGTTAAAACTACAAGAAAAACACTCTGGGTGTGACTTCTCAGTAGAAGAGTGAGTCAAAATATTATTATTTGCATATTGGTCGTACTCATCAATCTGGTCTTTCAGGACGACATTGAGAGTGGCCTTTTTGCTGGATAACAGAGTGCAGTTGTTTGTTTTAGTTTTCAACAAGTCTCTGACACATCTCCTGTGAAATGCCAGCCCATTCTTCTTTGGGAAATCTCTCAAGCTCCTCCAGATTTGATGGCCTTCTAGCATGGACCTTGGTCTTCAGTCCATCCCACAGATTTTCAGTGGGATTCAAGTCAGGGCTTTGTGCAGGCCAGTCAATGACATTCACTTTGGTCCTCTGGAGGTCTTTCTTCACTAGGAGCGACCTATGTTTTTGTTCATTGTCATGTTGGAACAACCCAGACCCAGTACTGCTGGCTGCTCACTGCTTTTCTTTCAAAATCTTCACATATTCTTCTTTCCTCATGATTCCTTCCACCTTGACGAGATTCCCAGTTCCAGATGCACTGAAGCATCCCCACAGCATAATACTCCCACCACTGTGTTTCACTGTGGGGACGGTGTTCTTTGGGTTATACACCTCTCCCTTACTTTCACAATTACTAGAGCTCTGCACAGGAATAGACTGCAAGGTTGCAGACCAAGAAAAAGTCTCCACTTCTGAAGAAGAGACACCTTCAAGCCAGACTGAAGTAGGCTAAGGACAAACTGGAGAAAGGTAATGCATACTGAAAGCATGTCCTTTAGTCAGATGAAATGAAATTGGAACTCTTTGGCCATAGACACATTGCTTATGTCTGGAGAAAGAGTTTGCGATGGGCAGCATCATTGCTGTATAGGTTGTGTTACTGATCCACATGGAGAGAAAAGCTATGGCGAGTGACGCACATGAACGCTGACTGATTACAAAACATGAGCTTTAATGTGCTTCTATAAGAGCCTGCAGACTTCTGACAAGTTTTTTTTTTTTGACAGTTTTGGAACCTGTCTGGATTTGCTCCCACTCAGCCCCAAGAAATGTTGAGTGATAAGCTCAGTGACCTGGCTCATATATACTGAGGTTGTGGTATGTACGTATATATATGTATGTGTATGCATGTACAGAACAGAGATTCTCACAGAGATGGTTTCATCCCTACAATAAGCAGAACTCGAAGGGCAATCCTCCTGTGCAGGTTCCAGTGCTCCACGGCAATGGCCACCAGAAACCCACCGATAAAGAGCATGTTAGGGTCTTTCGGGTACGGGATACAAACCTGAATAAGGAAAGAAGAGGTTGTTCTGTTCATACCTTTACATGTTTCGACGGAGAATCCGTCGAAACATGTAAAGGTATGAAAAGAACAACCTCTTCTTGTAGCGATTGAGAATTGGCAGGCATGATGAACTCCATTGAGCTAAATTTAAAAAATGGCTGATGAGAATTTGTAATCACTGTCTACAACTAGAAATACCTCACCTGACTCCATGATGCCCATCATGGGGAACAGTGTGACAGGCAGCAGAGCAGTCACAGCCAGAGGGATACACCCTGTAAACCCGTATAGCGGCATGATTGAAGATTAACACAATGCTGCATTTTGCTTCCTGTAATAACAAACAGGGATTGTGTTACTTAACATGCTCAGTGCCTGTACATGACAGGTACACTTGACATTAAGTGTTTATGTCTATTTGAGAACGAGAAACTCAGGGAGGGTAATTACAATCACTCAGGGATTTCTTAACCACAGCTGACCTCGTTCGCTATTCTCTCATCACTGATGTTCCAGTTATTAGCCATATTCACAGCGTCGCCATCTTTCTTTACGCCATCGCTCGGGGTGGGAAAACAAACTCTGCGAGATGTCCTACTGCTGCTGCATCCCTGGCTGTAAGTCTTACAAACTTTGTGAATCTGACAAACTGCTTTCTTTTCATCACTTCCCAGTTGACAACGCTTTAAGGAAGGCATTGTTGATCTCTTCCCACCCCGAGTGATGACGTAAGAAACGATGGCAACGCTGTGAATATGGCTAATTGGGCCCTTTCAGGCTGTTCAGCCACTATTTTAAAACGAATGTCCCATGCAACCACCCACTGATGACTTGGTGTTTTATGTGAACACTGGCTGCTGTCATGAAAAAGAAAGAAATTAGAATAAGTTCAGCATTTTGTGTGAAAAATGAATAACCATGAATTGTGGCGAGCTGGAAAGGACAGAGTTTGTGGTCATTGATCTTTGATCAAATGGGAGTGAATGAGCGAAGTGAACATTATCTTGCTTTTTAATTTATCCTGCGAGATAAAAGATAAAGACAACATGGTACAAAAGGGTAACGAACAGAGACCTTTACTAGAAATGTTACAACTGCATACAGAGTGAACCAATAAATATACGTTCAGGCTGATGTCTTTGATCTGTTTTGTTTATCTGAAGTTACCTCTTCCATTACATGGAAATAGTCTCACAAAATTTGGATAGATGTGGTTGAAGAACTTTTCTATTTTTTTGTTTTTGTTTTAAAAACATACTTTGTGGATATGGGAAATTAGTCCAAGGGCTGTGTTTCGGAAGTCAGTTAGTAACCACTAAAACCGGTCTACTCACAATATATTCCTGTTCCCCAATGAGCCTTTCCTCTTCTCGCTCTTGAATCTTAAGTTGAACAGTCACGTTGCAAATCACTGCAATTACTTTAATAATGACAGCAAATCAGCCCTGATTTGCCTCATTAACTTTAGAACATGTCTACAAAAACAAAACTGTGTATCTCCCTGTACAATCTCTCATACCGCTTTCATTTTACATGTTGGGTCATGACACTGTGATCATTTCACTGCTTACTTGTAGTAATCAAATTACTGTTACAGAAAGTACTGAGTTAAGCTAAAATAGTGGCAACAGTAGTAACGGTAGTAAATTATACATCTCATAAGATCTTAGCGTGTGTTCTTATTGTAATACGCATGACTTCATTATCCTTTTTGATGACAAGGCTGATATTTACTTTCAACTTAAATTTTACTTTCAAGTTGTGTGACACTGCCTACCTGTTTGTACAGTGAGGAATAATATTTGAGGCATGGTCAACTGGACTGTTGTGATGAAAACTGTTGTTTAGTATTATCTGCAAAGGTTGAAGGTTGGGCATTATGAACCGGTTTCTCTGAGATTTTAGTTCTTGGACCAGAGAAGCTTGTCAATGTGATTAAGAAACATCTGGGACCTCTTACATCTATCCAGTTTACGAAATGTAGGATTAATCTTTCACCAGTCAGTGTCATTTGACACCCATGTTAAGCAGCTGACTAAATAATGTTTTTTTCCACCTGAGATACAACAGTAAACTAAGATCAACGCAGAGCTAGAAATGATTATTCACGCATTCATATCCTCACGTGTCAATTACTGCAACTCACTCTTTTCCTCCATGACTGTCTCTGCACTTGACCGACTTCAAACGATCCAAAATGCTGCAGTAAGATTCTAAACTAGGACACAAAGAATATTACACCAGTGTTAAAATCTTCTTCCAGTAAAATACAGAATTCAGGTCAAAATCCTTAATCTCACATCCAAGGCCTTACATGTTCAGGCTCCCCTTTATGTGACTGACCTCTTACACCCCCACTCGTCAGTTTGCTCCCTCAGGTCCAACACGCAAAATCTTCTCTCCACACCACACACTGGACTTGTGGTGATGGAGCATTTGGAGCTGTAGCTCTCAAACTTTGGACTACTCTGCCTGCATCCCTATGCTCTGTTGCTTCAGTTGAAACTTTCAGGAAGCAACTTAAAAGACTTTTGTTTAGGCAGGCATTTGGGTAATCTTTTACTTACTTGCTCTACTTACTCTTACTTACTATTATTTTGTGTGTCTGTTTTGTGGTCTACTGAATCACCTTTTATTGTCTGTGAAAAGTGCTATATAAGTAAACGTTATTATTATTAATTATTATTATAGATGAACTGGGCAGCCAGGAGCAATAATCAACATAAAAACTAATGACCTTGACGGTGTGATGTGGAAGTTGCTTTGTCTGCAAGACATGTGAAGTAAATAAATGGTGATCCCTAAGGCATATCCCAGGGCTAATGCATCTAGACAAAGACATTCACAGTGTCTCACACCTGCGAGCACTTGATGTAGCAATGGGAGGTTAAACTGAGATCAAACAAGGCTATATCACTAATTGTCATAACTGATAAATGCAGCAAAGATGTCAACATGGGTCAATCCATAATAAACCAAACGAAAATATCACAACCAATGAATGAATGTGCCTCATGTTTGTTGCTGTGGCCTGCACAAGAAGCAAGAAAGGTCCGTTTACAGCTTCATTAGATAAAGGGGTTAAAGGCCTTGTGCATAACTCATGTGGGTGTAACTCATAAAAACAATGGTGCGATTCCAAAGAAAGTCTGACAGTGGCTGAAATGTGGACAAACCAGATCATCCAGCTACGGTGTGTGCAAGTGTATCATATAGAGAGAGAGAGACTGGGATAATGGGTTTGTCTCTAACTGAGAGAACTCTGAGCTAGTACTAAACCTGGATGGTGAAACTCCCTGACAGTTACTGCACATGGCACATGGCAAGACTTATGAAGGTGTGAGGGGAAACAAAAGTCTACAACATTTGTTATTTCAATTTTGACTTTATTTGTGCATTATCCTCTTGGAGATTGAAAAAA